>CAWUFW010010653.1:0-205000 GCA_963921515.1 Calotriton arnoldi
CAGACATCTTTGAAGTGGCTTTTCACTCCCTGTGAGGTGTGCATGCTTCAGTGTGAGCTTGCTGGGCCATGTGGGTGGGGGATGTTGAGCTGTGACTACCACTCCCATCATGCTATTGCCTACACCCCCCTTCCCAGCATGCCCATACTTCCCTTCCTTTTGACTCTGCTTCCCTGTGGGGTAGTGTGCCTGTGCTGACAGGATGGCTGACAGTGTTGTCCTGGCGTTTGTTTGGCTACAAGTCCCAAAAGTGTCCCTATGCTTCACACAGCATAACCCAGTGTGGTAGTTCTTTGTGGGATATTTAATTAGAGTATGAGGCAATGCATTCTCCCAGGTGAGTTGTGTGGAGTTTGTGTTAAGGGTGTGTGTGAGAAAAGCTGCTGGTAACTATGGTCAGAGCTGTCAGTCCTCCTTCCCACCCAGCCAGATATCCCACCATGGAACGTGCTACCATTGCAGGGAGTGCAAGGTGGCTTTCAGGCTGTCAGTCAGTGGTGTCCTGCTGTTGGTTGGTGCACAGTTCCCAGCAGGGCCTTGTGCTCCCCACAACAGAGCACCATTGTCAGACATCTTTGAAGTGGCTTTTCACTCCCTGTGAAGTGTGCATGCTTCAGTGTGAGCTTGCTGGGCCATGTGGGTGGGGGATGTTGAGCTGTGACTACCACTCCCATCATGCTATTGCCTACACCCCCCTTCCCAGCATGCCCATACTTCCTTCCTTTTGACTCTGCTTCCCTGTGGGGTAGTGTGCCTGTGCTGACAGGATGGCTGACAGTGTTGTCCTGGCGTTTGTTTGGCTACAAGTCCCAAAAGTGTCCCTGTGCTTCACACAGCATAACCCAGTGTGGTTGTTCTTTGTGGGATATTTAATTAGAGTGTGAGGCATTGCATTCTCCCAGGTGAGTTGTGTGGCGTCTGTGTTAAGGGGGTGTGTGAGAAAAGTTGCTGGTAACTATGGTCAGAGCTGTCAGTCCTCCTTCCCACCCAGCCAGATATCCCACCATGGAACGTGCTTCCATTGCAGGGAGTGCAAGTTGGCTTTCAGGATGTCAGTCAGTGGTGTCCTGCTGTTGGTTGTTGCACAGTTCCCAGCAGGGCCTTGTGCTCCCCACAGCAGTACCCAGTGTCAGCCATCTTGTCAGTTCTTTTCCACTCCCTGTGATGTGAGCATGGTTCAGAGTGGTGTTGATGGGCCAATTGTGAGGGTGACCAATATCTGTGACTACAACTCCCATCATGCTATTGCCTACACTCACTTCACCAGCATACACAGAATTCCTTCCTTTCAGTGAGCTTCCCTGTGAGGTGGTGTTCTAGTGGTGGCAAAATATCTGACTGTGTTTGTTGGTTATATTTGTGCCACTGCCTTGCTCTATTTGTTGTTAGGTTTGTACATGTCATGACACAGTTACATGTCACTATGAGATGGCATGTATTGTGTTTATCTGACTAACATACACATCTTGGGATGATTATCTTTTGGTTGCTGTGGATTTGCTAAGGGTGCATGGTTTGACTATCCCCTTGACAGTGATGTGTGTGTATTGTCACACAATATTGTGTATATTGGTTGTGTACTCACCAGGCTCTGGGATGTTTGATAGTCCATATATGCTCACTGGTGGTAGGATGGCCCGCACCTTCTC
Organism: Calotriton arnoldi; assembly: GCA_963921515.1. Classification (NCBI taxonomy): domain Eukaryota; kingdom Metazoa; phylum Chordata; class Amphibia; order Caudata; family Salamandridae; genus Calotriton; species Calotriton arnoldi. Next base: position 1,650 of record CAWUFW010010653.1, read on the forward strand.
CTCCCAGGGCCTGAGGTATAGTGGTTTGGCAGGACTCACGGCGTAATCCTTCTTGAGTAGGTCCTTGACCCTCCTGCGCACATCATACCACCTGTTCTGGATGTCTTCCTTTGTGCGCAAACATGGTGATTGTGCGTTCACCCTGTCGACGATCCTCTCCCACATCTTGGTTTTCTGCGACATGGGGGTCTGTTGGACCAATGTACCAAACAACTGTGGCTCTACCCTGAGGATCTCATCTACCAGGACTTCCAATTCACTGTCTAGGAACTTTGGATTCTTCTTTGGGGGCATGGTGATGGGTGATGGTGGGGATTGATGTGTGTGTGAGTGTGCAAGTGAGGGTGGGTGAGTGTAGGTTTTGCAGGGTGTATGTGAGGGTGCTATTTGGGAGGTGCTAATGGTGTGTGGCTTGTGTGATGGATGAGTTGTGAGTGTGTCTGTTGTTGCTGTCTGATGGTGTTCTGTGCTGGCAGGTCAGTTGAATTTGCAACGGATCATGGTATGGATTTGTGGCCTTTATATGGTTGGAGTTGTGGGTGTGTCCTTGTTCCATGTTTTTTCCCCCTGTATTTATTGACTTTGTCATTGCTTGTTTGGCCCTTTTTTTTGGATTTTTTCCTTTGAGTTTTTTTAGGCATGTAGGAGACGTTCTACTGACCGAGTAGGACGCTGCAGTTGGCTCGTGCGGGCTTCTCCGAGTCTTTCAAGCTGGGTTCCTGCTGGGTTTCATGTGCGGCGTACGCATCGGTCGGGAGTATTGGGTTGCTTCGGCTGGGTTTTGTATGCGTGTCGGTCGTACGGCTTGGACTCCGTGCGACTCGGTCTGGTTTTACACGCATTGCATCGTACTGCGCAGGTCGGAGTTCGCGGGTACGTTTCAGTCGGGTTCATTCCTGGTGCATGTCGGTCGGTTCGATTCGCGTAGTTTCCCGGCCGGATAGCTTGTTTCCATGCGGTTCGGTCGTTCGGCTTGTGTTCCGTACGAGTCGGTCGTGATTCACATGCATTTCATCGTACTACGCGGGTCGGGCAGCGCCGGTACGTGTCAGTCGGACAACATTCCCGTACCGAGTCGGTCGGTATGTTTTCCGGCCCGAATCGGAATCGGCCCCTAAGTGTCTGTGGAAGTACTGCGAAGTCCGTACTATAAGAATAGTTCTACTTCAAGCAGATTGTTGTGCCATTTAATTTGAAAAAAGTTCAATTTGGGAAGAGTTCCAAGTTTTTGAAATATGAAGGCCAAATTGTTACTGCATCTCTGGAACACTGTGGGCCGAATCAGAGTCAGTATACGGGTCTGGTGTAAACATGAGATCATCTATTTCTGTAGACAAAATATCGTCCACCGTAGCTGGTGACCTTCGGAACACCTCGTGTAGTAAATTAATTGCACAGAGATGTGAAGCATCGCTTTCAGCATGTGATGCCGCAGCAATGTTTGCGTCCGTTGTTACCTGTGTGCCTGTAGATCTTTCTCGTACCTCAGCAGCAGCCGGAAGCGTCTGTGAGATCTCAATGAATGCTGTCATCAGGATTGGTAGCCCCTGGGGACAACACAGAGCATGGGCCGTTATCGGGTCCAGCAGAGTATCGATATCCGTTGGCGTTGCTGGTGGAAATGTCAGACAGGTGTCTAACACGCATTCTTCACCGCATAGCAGGCATCGTAGAACAGGTAAGATGCAATCCTGCCAGATTGGTCTGAATGACAGGAACCACATGGTATTAAGTTCCCGTAGATGATTCATGCCCAAAAGTTGTACTATTCGCTCACGGCACTTTCGTTCAAGGAGAGCTTTCTCCATTTCGCTCGGAGTGATGTCTGCGAATAGGCTGGCCATAGCGTAATAGCAGGAAGAGAAATAGAATTCCGGTAACAAGTGCTAGAGTTAATGGTATGCCACCAAACACCGAATGTGCAAAGTTTGGGATGATTCCGAGTATTGCCTGGAAAGATGCTAACAGACCGGAACAGATGCTCTTAAATACATGTACAATTCCGCTTGTTTCAGACATGTTAAAGATACGTCCTATCATGTCCACGAAATGTATAGGGCAATTTGTATGTATTAAAGTCTGTATCTCAGCCGAAGTCCTTGCTACTTGTAGATCATAGGTTTCTTTGGCCGAGGTCAAAGGCACTGTTTGTTGTAAAAGCATGGCTTTCATTCTGCTTAAAGTATCAAATCTTATAAAAGAGACGTTCAGCGAAGGCCACAAAGGCAACTCCCTGACTGTGTCTATTGGGGCAAACAATACTTGCATACAGCAAGTGACCCTGGAGTTGACCGTTACTAGATATGGGATGCCTGGCAACATGCCGCAGCAACTTTGATCATTCAACATGAGGTAACTCCCATTAGAAAGTTGTCCAAATGTCGGATTAATCACAGCAGCTGGTGTACCCTGCTGATGGCAAGACAAATTTGCCACAGAACCATTGCAAGCCCCACGTAAAGAGATGTCCTGACATATAAGTGAACCGCTCAGTGCACTTTTACAGTTTGTACCGCTCAAAAACACTTCACGATCCCCACTCCAACATCTATATGTATACGGTAAATCCCAAGATGTCTTAATGTATTCCTTACCCAACCTTTCATATTTGCCTGCTTGCATTTGTTTGAGGCAATACTGAAACTGAAAAGTAGTCACAGGTAGTGTGATTTTGCCATGAATGAGCCATTCTGTAGCTGGTTTTTCTGCCACTGTGAATGGTAACTTTTCCAGTTTTTCAATGCTCAGCACTGTATACTTTGCTCCTCTTTGTGCCAGTTCGATCTGTTTATCAGTTAGATTATATCCTGCAAACAGAGCTGACGTGTTGATAAAACGCCAAGGCACATAGCCCGCACACAAAGATTGCAGCGTCCAGCTTAATAACACAATAGAACGTAATTGAAATTGGCCTTGCTGTAACATCGCCAAATCTTGTTCTAGTATGTCGATAGCAGAGGATACAATGCCATCCAATGAATATATTCTGGAGGACAAAGTTGTTAACCCCTTGTCGACCACAGAGAGGGTTTTCTCTAAATTAATACGATCAAGTTCACGTATTCGTTCTGCTGCCTCCATCTGTGACACTTTCCATGCTTCATCATAAGCAGCATAGATGCCGGCATATATGAAATGTTTTTGACGCGGTTTTCTTGGTCCAAGCAAGAATTCCCTAAGGTCTGCGTCTTCTTTAAGTAAGGATAAGTGTTGTTTCACATCCTGTAGTGTAGATTTCTGCAGCCAATCGAGGCACAATTTACCTACACTGTATGTTGTTACTACACCCGGATGCTGTCTTTGGACGTATCTTGGGTCTGGCCTATGAATAGTAAAGCCCTGAGTTTTATTCAGGAATCTTTCCTGACAGTTGTTCGTGTCTGTGGGCCAGATCAACCATTTTCTCCAATCAGGATTAGATCTGTTGAGTTGTAGTATTTGGTCAACTGTAACCGCTGCCTGTGTATTGTTATCACTTGCAGGTGTTGGTACAGAAGGTGTTTTCATCTCTTTGATCTTGGCTAGTCCAAGACAAGACGTTTGTTGGACAGTTTCATTCAAAAACATTGTTTGTTCAGGGATGATACAGGCTCTAAATAAAGCTTCTATCCCCTGCACTTGCCAATCTTTAGCACCCCAGAGAGTTTTTGTGTCTATTGTGTCTTTCCATAAGTCGAAACCCTGTCTAGACAGTTGGGCAATAAATGTTGCAGAGTAAATCTGTTTTGTATTAGTTAACATAAATTTCATACCTGTTTTGTTTACATTTTTATAGTAAAACGTTTCTGGATCAGATGTATTGTAACCTGAAAAATATGGAAACTTGCTAGCAAATGTTTTTGAACTACCTTGTGGTGGTGTAGGATAATGCTCCCATTGGTTAAACATAAACACATTTCTAGGGTATGCAGATTTATGCAAATAATGATGACCATAGTGGTTATAGCAATACAGTTGTTCATAGTCTGATGAACCCTCTAAATATTCATTTTTAGAAAATGCAGCCAATTTTTCTAGGTCAAACATTATATCGTTAACACTCTCAAAATCCCAATCATCTGAATAGGTACTGGATGAAATGAGATCACTTAGTGAAATTTTAAACAAATGTGGAATGTTCAATTGTTCCGTCGGGCCAAAAATATCAAAATCTGTTTTGTCCCACACTATACCATCCTGTATAGGAACAGCTGTGATGTTCACTGTTGACAAGTCTCTTGCTTCACGATGGGAAGATTTATGAGGTTTCAAAAGTAAGTTCACATCTTTTCCTTCAGTGTTCACATGGATGTATCTGCCACTTATAAGCACGCTCATAGTTGTAACCAAAGCTAGCCAAAGCAGGAAAACAAATAATCCAGAAATAATCCAGAGTTCAATCCATGGTGAAACCAGATAAGTCTTTTTCAGAAAGTGAAGAAAGTCTTGTACTTGCTGCTTGAATTTTAATGATGCTGGCGTTGTTTCAGGTTCACTCGGATCTTCTGAGAACGTATCAAAGTTAATGAAATAGCCAGAAGCAGTTCTGTCAATTGTTGGAATTGCATCAGGATTTGTAGAAATCGCTGGAATCAGTTGATCACTTGCTACATTGGTGTAGACAGGTGTATTTGGACGAACTGTTACTTGATTTTCAAGAGGGATGAGTTCCATTGCATTGTTGCTTAGTCCTTCATCTGTTACTGCTGAAGTCCCAATTGTTATCAGTCTTTCAGTCTGAACCTCTTGGATAGTAGCGAGAGGAGTGTGTCTGCTACTAGGTCGGAGTCCACGAGGCCTACTATTTAGTATTGGCCACATACTGTGGTTTGATGAGGTCGATGGACACAAATCTTTTCTCCTTTCTTCCAGGAAGGGGCGGCAGAAGTACTGTTCTTGTTCCGTGAACTGCTAGGACAGGTACTGGTTGTCTGTAAGAAGGTCCAAATTCCTTCTTGTCCGCAATCTTTTCTCTGACTAGATCCCCAACTTTTGGAATCCAGACAGGCCTTGCTGGGACCGCCGGTTTTTCCCCAGTGGTGGTTGGCTGCAGGAATACGTTGCATTGTTTTGATCTCAGTTCATTGAGTTCCTGTAAAACAGCCAAACGTTCTTTGATATCAAACGGTTTATTTTCCACCACTGTGCCTACGTGATCGAGATCTGGTACCCACATTCTTGTCCCAAATAGGACCTCATATGGAGTGACCCCCCCTAGAGAACTTCTTGGCAAGTTATTTAATGAGCGTTGGACCCCATAAAGATGTTTGACCCACCCATCACCCGAACCTAATACCCTAGCTGTTATAGACTGCTTTATGTCCCGGTTTTTCCTTTCCACAACCGAATTTCCCTCAGGATGGAATGGAGAGGAGTACCGCAATGCAACGCCCAGACTGGCCATGGCTTCTTTGTAAGCCAGAGAGCTAAACGCAGGGCACTGGTCAGAATGTAGCATGCCTATTGCATATGTGCCGATAAAGACTCGCAAATCTTTTATAACAGGTCGAGCGTCAGCCGAGCACTGAGGCCATATCCATAGGAACCTTGATTCAGTATTTGTGGGATTGCATTTGTCCTGAAGGACGCATGCGCGTAGATAGTCTAATGCTGTCTAACAGTGGTGTCTGTATTGGGCAGCCACATTTGTAGCATGGTGTCTGGTGGCTTTCTCGCTGTAATTTACAGTCTATGCAGTTATTGATGAAGATGTGGATTTCTGTATTCATCCCAGGCCACCAGTACATCTCCTTTAATGTCAAAATTGTTTTAGAGATCCCTTGATGTGACAGACCCTCCCCCAAATGTGCTTCATAAATCAAAGCTGCTCTACGTTCCATGTTTGGAATTACCCTATCCCCCACTCCAGGGATTCGAGCAAAAGGAACGTTGTTCGCATCAATTACATAAGAGTACTTGAGTGGGAACTTTTTTGGTAACGCTGCACCACTGCCTTTGCTTGTAGCATTGACAGCCAACATTATCTCCCTGTCTATTTTTGTTATTGAACGAGTGATCGCAGCTACGGAAGCCGTCTGAACAGCCCCCTTTGCAGCTTCATCAGCCAATGAATTCCCTGCAACGTGAACGCCATCACGTTGATGACTCAGTGTGTGGATCACGTGAGCCTTTGGTAGTTCGTTTTTCAACTGAACTACTTGTTCCCAAAGCGTTTTGTGCTTTATTGTGCCACCTTTCGCATATTTGAAACCATTTTCAAGCCAGTTTTGTATATATTCATTATACGACTGAACACAGTAAAAGGAATCGCACACTATCAGTGTGGGGAATTCTCGATCTGTACTTTCAAGTGCCAGTTTGAATGCTTGTAGTTCAGCTCGCTGAGCTGTACAATCTCCTAGAGACTCAGGGGCATATTATCAAGGGCTTTATCGCCGCTTTAGCGGCACTTTTTGCCGCTAAAGCGGCGATACCTTTATCGCCCTATTAGCAAGCTGTCGCTAACAGGCGTTAGCGACAGCTTACATGCGTTAGCGGCCGGTATTTCTATCGCCTTGCATGTCAGCGATAATTATCGCTAATGACATGCAAGGTAGGCGTTCCCCACTAAAAGCGACTGAAAACTGTCGCTAACACAACTAACCCCTGTTAGCAAGGCAGGCGAAGCAATAAAATAATTCGCGCTAAGCGCATTTATCGCTAGATTTTTACACCTGCTACTGAGGGTGACTTACCTGTTTGTAGCATAGGGGGTGGATTGTCAGGCTAAATCCATCCTTGCGTTAATGCGAGAATATCGCTGGTTTTCCAGTGATATTTTCGCATTTTGCCGCTATCGCTGGAAATATTATCGCTATGGAGATAAACCTTACTAATAGGGTGTTATCTCAGCGATAATTTTCAGCGATAAGCGGCGTTACAAAAACGCGCTAGCGCGGTTAGCGATAAATATCGCACTTCCTTGATAATATGCCCCACAGTTTTTGTTACCATAGGTCTGAAGATGCCATCTCGCATGCGACCTTTAACGATTGCACACGCTGCACTGTAAGCTTGCTTACCCCCTGTTGCGGGTTGTGCGGATCCGTCAGTGTAAATTATGAATTCGTACTGATCGAGAGGCAGAATTTCAGTGGGCAGAGGACATTCTTGTTCATATTGCAGGAATGCTTGTGTTTTTAAATCAGGATCAAAAACATATTCAACATCTGTTGCAGCAAGAGAATTAACCCATTGTATCCATCTTGGATGTAGTGCTTTAGCATTTGGAATGCTTGCTTTTGTGACCGCTTCTAAAGCTGGTACTGGGGTTACGACAATAATGCGTTTCCCTTGGGCTAGGGCTCTTTCTTTTGCTACAGCGGTTTGAACTGGTGTCAGAATTTTTTCAGTTGAAGTGAAGTGCATTTCCGCTTGTGTATACAAATGAGATTTGTATGCAATTGGTACTTTTTCTCCCTCATTAAATGTTGAATAGGTGAATCCGCATTGACCCGAAATTATTCGGATCACCAGGTTGCGTTGACTTACGCGTGTTTGTAAGTGATTTGTTGCTAACATGTTAGCCTGGAGTGAATGCAAGATTTCTGTGTGTTCTTGTGTCCAGTTTTTGATTGAAAAATCAGGTTTGATCAATGCGTAGAGAGGTTTAACCCTTTCTGCGTAATTTAGAATGTATGTTCTTCCAAAATTTAGGAAACCCAGGATGGATTGTAAGGTTTTTAGCGTTTTTGGAGATTGGAGCAGCGCACATTTCTCTAGAAAGTTAGCTGCCAAGCTCTTGCCTTCACTTGAAAGCTCATATCCTAGAAATAGGACATTGAGATGGGCAATTCGGGACTTTTTAAAGTTGAACTTGTAGCCCTCAGAGGCGAAGCACAGTATAATGGTACTCACCCTGTTCAAGTGTTTGTCCAGGTCATCGTCTGTCAGATAGACGTCATCGACATAGGACAATGCCTCATTGCCATAAATTTGTAGCAACTCCGTTACCCTCGCTGAGAATAAACCTGGGCTGTTCTTGAACCCTTGTGGGAGTCGTCAAAATTGACGCTGGGTCCCCATGATGGAGAATGCTGTTAAGTACCTGCTCTCAGGTGCTATGTTTTGACAAAAGAAACCATTTGAGATGTCTAATGTGGTTTTATATTTTTTACGCACAATGTTATTCATTAATGCTGTGCTATGTGCATTTTGCACTGCAAAAGTTTTAGAACAAGTGTTTAAGTGTCTGTAATCCAAAACTAGACGATAGGTGTTGTCTGGTTTGGAGACAGGAAACAAAGGATTGTTCATTGAAGAGGTGCATGTTTCAATCACCCTTTGGTATTCAAGTTGATCTAAGATCTCCCTGACCTGTTTTTTAGCTTCTTGCTTTACTGGATACTGCCTTTGTGCAGTTGGTTCATGTTTCAGATGTATTTTATGGTGAGGTGAGTTCTCATCCCATCCTACATGATTTTTATATAATGCTGGGGCCTGGGCTAATGCCCATTTCCTGGCATAAGTATATCTTAGATGAATTGGAATATGGTTAGAGAATGCAGGCATAATAATGTCCTCGCCATGTGGGCACTCCCTGACAAATTGTGGTGGCCAGTCCTTTTCTGCTAGAAGTATATCATAGCCCCTCGAAAGTTTTTCCCAAAAAAGTGCTTTCACCTGTCTAGGTATGTCTCCCTCCATCCGGAGTGTTATTTCATATAACTTTTGTGGAGTACTAACCCTGGTGTCTACAGTCTCAACTGTAATGTACTCATTCAAGTCCACTATCTCCAGAAGTTCCTTCAGGTTCTGGTGAACTATTGTGACTTCTGCTGCACTGTCCAGCATTGTCTGAGCCCATTCTCCGTTCTTGAGTTGTGTTCTCAGTATTCTCGGCATGTCTGACCTTCAGACCTGCTACTTTCTTTTTGGAGAATTGAGGCTTTGTTTTATTTTTCGGAGCGTGTTTTTCTTCCTTGGATTTCACGCGTTCTTCTCTATGTTCTGACCGTCCTCTTCTTTCCGAAGTCTGTGATGAGATCTGAAAGGGACGAGAGGAACGTGTATCAGTATCTTGATACCTGTCAGGCTTTCTCAAATTTTCCCTATTCCTGAGGTTATACCTCCTTTCAGAGGGCTCCTTTTGAGGAGACCAACCTCGGGATTGAGAACGTTTCTCGTTTGAATTTTGTTTATTAGTCTCCCACTTCTTTTTAGAAGATGTAGGAGTTTGTTTAATAGAGTCCTTCTCAGGACTTTCAGATAGTTTCGGCTTCACTGGTCTTCCACCCAAACTATCTCTGCCTAATTCTGCATAAGATTGTTCAATTATTCTGGGTAGCTCAGTCTGATGTTCTGTAACATCGAATTCCCTTAATCGTTGGCGGATCGCCACTGCTGCTGCCTCCCCTTTAATATTAGATAATATTATTGTTGAGACCTGGTCGAAATTTTTCAGTAATTTCATACCTAAATTCAGAACAGGCTCTGCCCCGTATTCATTTTGAATTTGTTTCAGGACATCTGGTATTACCGCAATTGATGGAATACCATGTGTTTTAGTATAGATGGCAGCAAAGACTGAGCCCCAAGTGGTGCAGTCTTCCAGTTGTGGTGTGATCCCCATTGGTAAACTGATTGTTAGGATTCTGTGTTTCTCATACGGGCTAGTATTTGGAAATACTGCTTCGATTTGAGTTATTTTTTGAGCTATCCAGAATGGAATTTGCTCACGTTTTGTGGGCATTTTACCCATGACTGCGTATAGAGTCTGTGGTGTAATTTTTAGTGTATTCCCTTGTTGAGGAATTTGATTTGGAAGTGTCAATGGTGGTTGGACTGTGAAAGTCCGCATGACATATTGGACCAATTGTCTGTAGATTTTTATTAACTCTGTAAGTTGAATAAGTAATTCCTCATCTGACATTATATCCAGTTCAGGATGAGGTGTATAGCCGGCTAGAATCGGCCATGTTGCTCCTGGTCTACCTAGTGGACCGAGCCTGGTAATGTTTCTGTGATGTTTTAGGGCGCCTTTAAACCAGAGCTGATGCTCCTGGTATGTTAATGGAATTTCTATATCCTCGAAAGGAATGTATTCCTCTGGTGGATCATCTTCTTTGTAGAAGTGAAACATGTGTGTTACTGAATTTGATTCAGGAAATATTACCCATGAATAGAATACCTCTGTCTGAAAGGATTCGTGTGCCTCTATCACGAAAACTGCTCTACCGCCTCTTGGTGGTAGGCCGTGTTTTATGAGTTTTAGAGTGATGGCTCTTCTTAAGTTTGGAGCGATGTCTATAACACCCTCCTCGGTTTCATTTAAACCTGTAATGTTAAAAACTGCTAAGGCTGGGTCAGCCGCAGCTCCACCGGTTTCGGTCATTTTGTTTTTTGAAAAATGTAGAACAAGTTTCAAGGAAACAAAGATAAGGTGCACAATATTTTGGAACACTGTATCCTTCAACGTTGAGCAAACCAAACAGCTAATATATAGGGTGTTTCCCTATGTAGCCGTGGCGGATACTTAACCCTGCCCACTCCAGACGTCTTTTAGAGTATATGGGTAGGGGTCTCTGAGAGAAAAAAGCACAGCTGAGTTTCTCAGTATCTAACGTTGAATTCCCGCCTACCAAACGTTGGGCGCCATGTAGTGTAGCTCCTATTTCCCTAATAGGCTCTGCGCATTGGAATAATATACCCTATAGGTTTGACATAGGACTGAGGTCGGTATGTCCCTATCGAGTATATTAAACTTAATTACTTGTGCCAGCTAGCTCAGAGGCCACTAGAAACTCCTTGACAAACAAGAAGGGAGTAGTTTCTGGCAGCCGCAAAACATGACCACTTTGTTTCCCTTTAGAATCAGAACGTGTCCCAGAGTCGTGGAAACAATAGATAACTATTTCACTCAGCTCACTCGTGCATACTTAGTTTTCCTCAAAGTTACACAGAAAGAATAGACAGGCGTTTCAATAAAAGGTTTATTGAACAGTCTTATTTCTTGTGTAAGTAATGTGTGCAGTTACGATCACAAGACAGTATGCAAGATAAATAATGTACAGCGTAAGCAGTAGAAATAAATAATACTGCGCTAGCATGATCTTTAGCAGATATTCATTTACATAAATAACACAGACTAAAAATGCGAGTACTCATACGATGCGTTTCTAAGCTAGTTCTACCCCAATGTACCTAACCTAACCTAGGTGTAGGGAGAGGTATGAAGTAGGTGAAGTATTCCTTACTATGGTATACTAAGAGTATGTTATGCCTAGTATGCCAAGAGTCCCTCTAGGTTTCTAGTCAGCTTCATACCTTAAGAATGAGAGAGGTGGGAATCTCTTGCCAGACTCGAACTCCAACACCCCGCAAGGGAAGTCAGATCACTGGAAGCTGGACTCTCTGCGTGCAGGGATGACAGCGTCTTCTCAGTGCGTCAGGCCGGGAAACGGGCTCCTCTGAAGTCGAGGTCTCCTCTAGTTTACAAGGGCTAGGGAAGGTATATTTATACCTGAGAGGTACCTCAGAATGTTAGCATTGATGTGGATCGGACAGCGGAAGACGTCATGAATGAACCCCTAAGGTATAATGGTTCATGCATAATAGATGAGTCCTTGAAGAAATCAATAGTCCTGTGCTAGGGAAACTCCCGAAGCCTAAGGGTCTGTTCTTCAAGAACCCGTTGTGACGGTAGGGTGGACGGATGTCGGAGACCATGCCTGTATTTGGAGGGCACGGTTAAATGCCTAAATAAGGACTGGGATTTTATGCCTATATAAGGGCAGGGCGAATTGTGCCTATATAAGGACATGATACAGGAAAACCTATATACGGACATCCTAAGAGGAATACAACAATATAAGACCGGATGCAGAGTTTCAGGTTACTTAGAAACACCCTGTTGCCTTCATCTGTAAAGGGCACTCCATCATTTCAATAAATTCCATGCATGTCAAAACGCAGATTGTTGTTATAGATACAGCCCATGCGATGGTCTCAGAGGAATGCAGAAACAATTTTATTAACATGTTTCCTGACTTTGACAATCTGTGGACAGAACTGATTTGACCACTTCCATTTCTGTCTTTGGCATATATTAGAGTACACCATGACACTGTAAGTGAAAAGCGACATCAGTTCTGCAAAGGTTTCTTTCATTAGGATTTCCAGCCCTACCCAGGTCAATGTGCCTAGGTCATTGCCACCACAGTGCACAATTATGAGGTGACGAGTTTGGGAATCCACAATGGATTTAACCAAAGCCAGCAACTGACGCAACTTTAACCCTCTCTGGGCAAACCAAGTAATCTGCACATTAGGCAAACCCAAGTCCCTATCAATACCTCTCTTTTTTGCAGCTTCTTTCGCCCAATAGATATAGTTGTGGCCCACAATCCATACTCTAAGGGGGATATTCACAAGAACGTGTGCTAAACATCTCCCAAAAATGTTAACGCAACTTTACACATCGCAGCCTATCGCGGGAAAATAACCCCCTGTTAACGTGGAATTCACAACCCGGCGGTACCATGCGATAGTCTGCCGAAAACGCGGTCAATGTCCGCGATACAACCACCTCGACGGAGATAAAAACACAAACCTCAACACCAAAAAACGTGCGATGAGCCCATTCGCGATGAGGAAAGCAGCGATAAGCAGCGCCAGGCCCACGACACACACACGGCAGGCGGGAATAAGCACAACAAAAGCCTGAAAAAGAAAGACAAACCAAACAGAAACCAACAGCGAAGCACAATGGAGGCAACTGGAGCCAGTACACAACCCCACAAGCCCCATTTGCAACAAAACATTGTACATGGCAGGCCATCATGGACAAGGTAAATGCAGCCTGAGAGCAGAGGAGGACAATGGAAGAAAACCAGAACACTTGGAATGATGCGAAACGCACAAACAAGCAGAAACACGCCAACAACCACAAGGCAGCAATGCACACCGGATGTGGGAGTCCAGCGCCACACCAGGAGCTGGATGACATGGAGGAAATAATGTCCACCACATCAGTCTGGAGATGGTGGCAGGAGTCGGGGACCGGAAACTGCTCAAAATCAACAGACACAACAGGGAGAGGAACAACCAGGGATTGGGGGGACGGGAGGAGATGGGCACAATGGCACACATGCACAATTAAGCACAGCACAACTGCAGACAAACCATGCCCAAGAGTAACAACACCAACCAAGAGCACAAGTCACACAACCCGGCAATATCACACCACTGATCAAGCACAGAAGTGAAAACCACACTGCCTGAAAGGGAGAAGGATGACCCAAATCAGAGCTGAAGGGACATCTCACACACAATGCAGCACACACACATAGGAAGCGGAGCACCCCAACATCGAACACAATGTGGTACGACCAGCAACATTTGCACAACCGAACACAGGACACAAGTGCACCCACTTGTGGCCGGGAACTGGCCATACGCATCTAGCAAAGCACGAAACAGGGACATGATAATGCACAAGTACCAACCCACAGCCCTGATGGGTTAGCAATGCACGTATGGCAGGGATCCAGATAGGCCGTAACACACACATTGGCCTACAAATCAAGACTCAACACAGTTGGAGACAAGTGAAAGTGCGGAAACTTTATCAACAAGTGCATGTCAGTACGGCCAAGAGAAGTGCCACAACATGTAGAACAATGCAGCAGCATTTCTGAATGAGGAACGTTGGAAGGCGCCCATGTCCACCCTGGGGGAGTCCATCACCAACACAAGTCAGTGCCAACCCGTGTTGGTTGTCCGCGCATGGATCAGGAGTCCAGGCCAATGCTGCCATGTCCACTGTCGTCTTGGGACATGTGACCAGATCCTCAACATGCAACCAGGCTTCGGGACACGTGCAATGGGTCACATCCAGTTGTGGCTGCAGGTACCATGTCACTCGTCATGAACGCGAGTGCAGCAGCGTAGGCCAACATTTCCACTGAGAGATCGTTGTCCTCCACATCTAACATGTTGGCGACGTAATCCATCAGCTGTCCCGGACAGATGTGCTGACTCCAACCACTGGTCCCAATTTGCACGAAAGCCCAATTGGGAAGCGGCTCAATGTGATCACTGCACACGACGACTCGTGCAATCTCCCAGGTCCAGTTGCCAGCATGCATGCTAAACATCCAGGCAGGCCATAAACGGGCATCACGGTGACGCTCCTGGTCGTGGGCCAACAGGGGACACACACACACGTCGAAATCCAGGTCAGCTACCGTCACGTTGGAGAGGCAGACATCCATGGTCCATTCGAATATGCATGAGCGACAATGCAACACAGGCTGCACGCAGGTGACGTTCGCAAGGCGGAAGCCCAGCCGGCAACTAATCCGCAGCACTGCCAACGGCAGTGCCCCCAGTACATGCAGCAGACGTGCACGGTACAGGTCCACGTGACTGGAAATGAGCATGTGTCCGGGATGGTCTGCCATTGCGTCAGTGGCTCTGCTTGAAGCGGCACTGGCTTGCCCTGCGCCAGTCCTGTGGATGAAATGGCACAGCTCGGAGCAATGAGCAGTGTCTGTGTGCAACGGCTGCAGACCTGGGGTGGGGTGGGAGTACGTGTGAAGGCCATATCACGCAAGCTAACTACGACCAAGGACTCCTGCCTGTGGGATGCGTACACGTTGGTCTCACATTGGACAGTGCGTAGTGTGGGAGTCGCAAGCAAATGCTATCGTATCTGTCAGGGGGTGCTGGCCACATGCAAGTCCCAGCTTGGAGCTGCAGATGTGCTACCGCCTGATAGTTTAGACAAAGGACCTTTCATCCCTACAGTAACTTCTGCATGCATACAGGAGATGTACAGAGGCCTGTTGTGGGTGTGGTGGGATGTCTGCGACCCAGGGAATCATGGATGATATGCCCAGCACGTGGCACATGAGAGGCCTCACTGTGTGTTACGTTGCCTCACAGCTGCTCCTCCCTCCCACGAGCCCCCACACTTGTGTCCGCTGCGCTGTTGTACCACGTGCACTCCTACGGCACACCATTGTAATGCCTGTCCGCGCATGTCCAGCGGCATGCCAACAACACAGTGAAGCTGGCCTTTGAGGGTGTGTGGCCACGTGAGTGTAGGCCAATGGTCCGGACAGGGCAGACACAGGTGTACAGTCCATGGCTGGCTGTGATCGCGCTGCGATAGAGGCTAGGCAACTGATTTATGCATTCGCAGGACTGATACACATAACACTTGGCCTGCATGTGCCAAGACCCCGAGCGATCTTGCGCTCCTACATTTCCCCGTACGTGCGTGCCCGGCCTCCTGGTGCATGCAACATTGACTACTGTGGCCCTGGTGGCGACAATACCCCAACACAGAGACACACTTACCGCACTTCCTGCTCAAGGCCAGACCCGAGCCATGTCCTGATCCCCCTGCCGAATCAGCACACCCCTGCGCTGACCTGACGTACGCCAGACCAGCACACGCCACATGTGCATGCAGGGGGGGTGGGTGAAGCTACATGTCCAAGGTCTCAGCCACTGCTGAGGTGACATGCTGCCGTCCGCTGAAGACAGCACACTGTGATGTTGCAGGGCTCGGGCACATCATGCTGACATAATGACCACACGGACACACTTGCTTAGATGGTGGGAATGGCTATGGGCATGTGCGCCCGGCCACTTTTATTAGCAGGCTCACATGTCGAGTGACACCTGTGTTGGATGTGTGTGGGGGTGTGTGCACACCAGCCGTCATGGAGTGCCTGGTGCAGTCAAAAAACGACAACAGTGTACATTGTTAAGGACACACCCATTCAACCATAAAGGCCCCATTACTTGTGCTGCACAGAGTTAGTGGCCCCGGATGCACAGCGTCCTGCACGGGCCTACCGCCACGGGCCGCTGACTTGTGGTGCACTGGGGCAGGGCCACGAGAGCAGAGCAGGTTTCCGTAGATGACAAAGGGGGTTGTCGCGGAGTGTCTCGGTGGACAGTGGAAGGTGTACCCCCAGGGCATGATGCAGAGGGCAGAACCACACTGAAACAGTCACTATGGTGGAGATGAATGGAACAGACACATGTCTGACACCAAGTCCGGTCCAGCCAGATGATGATGCAGACAACCCTCAGGCCATGGACTCAGACGCCACCAAAGTCCAACCAGAAAGTTCCCATGAGTCATTGCACACAGAGTTAGTGGCACCAGTGCTGATAGGGGATGCCGCCTGTGATGAGGCGTGTCCAATGGTGTGGACTCCTCCACATCTTACCCAAGACACAGTTCCACATGTGTGAACTACTCGACCGCAGTGTAGGCCGGAGGCAGCGGTCAGCAGGGGCCATTCACCGAGTGTCGCCGGCATACGTTGGATGGTCCCACCGGCCTGCGTAGCTCAGGTTCAGTGGCACCACAGTACGCGGACTTGCGGTGAACAGGGTTGATGGCACCAGGTCAGTTGTTGCTAGTGTTCGGTCACCTCCTTGACTAGGATCCTGCTTTCATCCGGACTGAGCTGCATCTTCCTCTTACTCCTCTCCGTGCGTTCACTTGTATGGACTCTTCACGACTAAGTGCTGGATGTGGGACCTACTGGAGCGCAGTGTAGGCCTGAGCCAGTAGCCTGCAGGGGCCCACAAACACGTGTCGCCGGATTGTGAAGCAGACTTTTGCTTCACTGATCGCAGGGAGCTATGCGATGTGGCCGCTGCCACGGACTTGGGGTCACTGCCATTCAAGATTCAGGACACAGTTCCATATGTGGGACCTACTGGAGCGCAGTGTAGGCCTGAGCCCTCATCCACGTGTTGCCGGCTTGCGTTTAACAGGGTTAGTGGCACCACGTGTCGCCGGCTTGCGTTGAACAGGGTTAGTGGCACTACGTGTCGCCGGCTTGCATTGAACAGGGTTAGTGGCACCACGTGTTGCCAGCTTGCGTTGAACAGGGTTAGTGGCACCACGTGTTGCAGGCCTGTGATGCAGAACATGCTTCACTGATCGAAGGGAGTTCAGCCATGTGGCCGCTGCCACGGACTTGGGGTCACTGTCATTCAAGACTCAGGACACAGTTCCATATGTGGGACCTACTGGAGCGCAGTGTAGGCCTGAGCCCGCATCTACGTGTCGCCGGCTTGCGTTGAACAGGGTTAGTGGCACCACGTGTCGCCGGCTTGCGTTGAACAGGGTTAGTGGCACCACGTGTCGCCAGCTTGCGTTGAACAGGGTTAGTGGCACCACGTGTCGCCAGCTTGCGTTGAACAGGGTTAGTGGCACGCGTGTTGCCGGCTTGCGTTGAACAGGGTTAGTGGCACCACGTGTCGCCGTCTTGCGTTGAACAGGGTTAGTGGCACCACGTGTTGCCGGCTTGCGTTGAACAGGGTTAGTGGCACCACGTGTCGCAGGCCTGTGATGCAGAACTATGCTTCACTGATCGAAGGGAGTTCAGCCATGTGACCGCTGCCACGGACTTGGGGTCACTGTCTGTTGGAACCGGGTTTACCGAGTCCGCCACAGTAGCATGGCACGAAGCGGGAAAGCACGCGAAGGCAATGTGTAAGGCAGTTGTGCAGCACACTCTTACTTTGACTCAGAAATGCGAACGCAATAACATGACACCACACCAGGCTTTTGTATTTAAAATCAAGATCTTTTATATATAAATTAAGTTGGCATCAGATGAGGCAGATCAATTCAGATCTACATTCAAATTCATTGCATTACTCAACTGGTGCACATTTTAAATAAAGCATCATAGCTCATCAAACATTGTAGGCCACTAAGAGGCCGCAGGAATTATCTCCTACACGTAACACTTAATAATGATCTCAAGGTACGTTAATAAAACAGGGGCCTAGACATGCAGTTCACTTTAGCATATTCAATTACTTAAAAGAAGGCTTTTCACTTTACATTTAAATAGGCCTGCATTAATCTAGGCGCGCCCACATCCAGTACAGTGGGCGTCGCAATTCCAGTACACCTGTAACATAAAACACTTCAACTCAATTCAATTAAATACTTTCCCCCTGTGGTAAAAGACTTTGCAGTTAAAAGCATGGCCTAGGCAGTAATTACAATAGGCATCTGCAATAAGTTATTAAATACTATAGGGAACCCCTCGACAAGTCCAGTATCCTGGGGCTTCTATGACCCTTAGGGGTTAACTCTAGGCTAGGCCCACTCCTCTCCGGGGCCTTGCCTCATGGGGAAAGTGTACCCAATTAATTATAGGGTTAATGGTGGCTCCCGGCCCCCAATGGCGTTTTGTGGGCCCTAGGGGCCTCCTGGGCTCACCTGTCGTTGGTTCGTTGGTCGCGCTTCCTTTGCGACTAGCACTCCCCCAGGCCCGGCCTGTGTTCTGGAGGGCGGGGCCCGGTCGGGGTGCCTCGGCCTTCAGGCCGGACTGTCGGGACATTGCGGGGGCCGGGATCACCTTCCTCCGGCCCCCGGGATCAAGGGGATGCAGCTGCGGCACGTTGCGGGGGCCGGGATCACCTTCCTCCGGCCCCCGGGTTCAGGTAAGGTCTTGTGCGCAGGCTCGGGGTCTTGGGGAAGGGAGCGGGAGCCGGCAGTCCTCTCCGGCCGGCTCCCCGTCTCCCTCTGCACTGCCGGGGCTCTTCCCGGGCTTCCGTCGGCGCTGGGGGGTGACCGGGGCCAGCGCCCAATCGTTGCGCGGCCTTCCTGGGATCATGCCCGGCGACCCCGGTTGCCTGGAGACGGCATCGACGGGGCCTGGAGGCCGCGTTGATCGCGCTGGCGATTTCTTGGGCCGCAACGGCTGCGGGGGCAATTTCTTCGGTTGCGACGGCGGCGATGAGGGCCCAGGGCCCAGTGGCAATTTCTTCGGCCGCGACGGCGGCGATGGGGGCAATCTGTGGAGGCTTCGGTGAGGGCGCGGACGACGCACCTCACCACAGAAACTCGAGGGGCTTCCCTCACCTCAGCGCTCCCTTCGGTGAGGGCGCGACGGCGCACCTCACCTCACGGCACTTCTCCTCAGGCGGCGACGGCCGCGGCGGTGATCTCTACACAAGGTCAGTGACCTGGGGGTGCCAGAAAGCAGGACGCACCAGCAGCCTGTGGGCAGGGCTGACTGGAAAAGTACTTGGGGGCAGCCCATTAGTAGGCAGGAATAGTGAGGGGGTGAAGGTCTAGCGCTTCCAGGGTACGGCGCTTTACCTGGTGATCCCCAGTTGGGCAGTTTAGGCTTCAGGCCTGGCTGGACGGTCAGGCCTCCTCAAATTAAGGCGTCTTGCGACTGCTCCAGCTTGGTTGCTTCTTAGGCGCTTCTGGTGATGAGTTTCTTGTCAGAAGTTCCTTAGTATAAGTTTCTTGTCAGAGTTTCTTGTCAGAAGTTTCTTGTCATGAGGGGGGGAATGAGTTGGTGGTCTGGGAGTGCTTGATGTTCCTCCCCGCACGCTGAAGGTGGTTCCCTGGGTCCCCTCACACTGGGCAAGGTCAGTGGGTGGTGGGCGTTCCTCAGCTATCTTACTCCAGCAGGGCCTCAGCCCCATCAGCAGCAGTAGTGTAGGTCTCTCCCCTAGGCCCTAAAGCCTATACTCCGGCGGAGGTTCCCCCAGGTTCAGTGGTGCCTCATCAACTGACTAGAAAGTTTTCCCTCCAAGCCTTTTATACTCCTAGGTCAGGTGACTCTCCCAAAGGCGGCAAAACATAACTCCCCCCACAGCCTGGAAGGTTCTGGAACCTTCTACATGCCTGGCTATGTGGCCCAGAGGTGGGGATGGAATGGATACTGTATCCCTATACCCCAGCCTGACCCTGACTACTAGTGTGTATGCGTGTAAGGCCCCTCTGCAGTAGCAGGGGCCTGTGGCAGCCATCTTGAGTGAGAGAGAGCACCTGCACCTCAGCACTGGCTAGCAGTGGCAAGGTGCCCAGAGACCTAGGTCCAGTAAAAATATGGTGGCAAAAATGAGGCGCAAAAGGGGAAAAAAATCAGGGAAAGACCACCCTAGGGCTGACAGGTCTAACACTGTCATTCAAGACTCAGGACACAGTTCCATATGTGGGACCTACTGGAGCGCAGTGTAGGCCTGAGCCCACATCTACGTGTCGCCGGCTTGCGTTGAACAGGGTTAGTGGCACCACGTGTCGCTGGCTTGCGTTGAACAGGGTTAGTGGCACCACGTGTCGCCGGCTTGCGTTGAACAGGGTTAGTGGCACCATGTGTCGCCAGCTTGCGTTGAACAGGGTTAGTGGCACCACGTGTCGCCGGCTTGCGTTGAACAGGGTTAGTGGTACGCGTGTCGCCGGCTTGCGTTGAAGAGGGTTAGTGGCACCACGTGTCGCCGGCTTGCGTTGAACAGGGTTAGTGGCACCACGTGTTGCCGGCTTGCGTTGAACAGGGTTAGTGGCACCACGTGTCGCAGGCCTGTGATGCAGAACTATGCTTCACTGATCGAAGGGAGTTCAGCCATGTGGCCGCTGCCACGGACTTGGGGTCACTGTCATTCAAGACTCAGGACACAGTTCCATATGTGGGACCTACTAGAGCGCAGTGTAGGCCTGAGCCCTCATCTACGTGTCGCCGGCTTGCGTTGAACAGGGTTAGTGGCACCACGTGTCACCAGCTTGCGTTGAACAGGGTTAGTGGCACCACGTGTTGCCGGCTTGCGTTGAACAGGGTTAGTGGCACCACGTGTCGCCGGCTTGCTTTGAACAGGGTTAGTGGCACCATGTGTCGCAGGGAGTATAGTGCTGTGGCCGCTGCCACGGACTTGGTGTCACTGCCATTCAAGACTCAGGACACAGTTCCACATGTGGGACCTACTGGGCCAAAGAGGACGCCGGTGGAGTATGTCAATGAGAAAGGAGTAATGTGGGCCAGCGTCGTGGGGGCCAGCGATGGTCTGCGGAGGCTGCAGAGGTCGCGGGACTGGGGCTTGGAGCTTGCACCGGCACGTGGTGGGCCCTCTTTGACACACGCCGGTGTAGGCAGGTGAGCGGAGCCTCGTTGGTGCGCTGGGGCAGGCATGACGGGTCTGGGGACCAGCGACCCGGGGTGCAGCAGGCGCACAGGGACGCAGGCCCCGCCGCGCTCGGTGCCAGACTTGTGGCAGGCTGAGAGGCGCCGCCCTGCCAGACGCGTTGTCCATTCCGAATGAGAACCACACCCAGTGCGACGGGCTTTTTGTTCACACCCCTACGCAGGCCTGGCGTACGCAGGTCCAACCCACTCCGCCCGCGCATGCAGGGGGGGATGTAACGTGTGACATTTCCGCGTTCTGCCCCACAGCCTGTGGGAACATGGTAGCGTCCACTGGCCACTACACTCCATGCACCAGCAGTTAATCTCCACATGGCCATTTCCGTGGTTTGCACACTGTGGTCTGTCCAGCACCTCCACGCCACACCTGGCATTGGGTAGGTTCACATTCCTTACTCACTTGCCGCTCTCGCACATGTCTGCTCCATGCCTCTCCTCACATCCTGCTATTGTGTGGTTGTGGGCATGGCAAGGCCAAGTTCCCAATGGAGTCATGCTGTCGTGTCTGGTCGTTTGGCATGTTGTGTGTCATGTTGAATGTAGTTGTGCTGCGTGCCCATTGCCAGTGTCGTGAGTTGCATGACTGTGGGCTGGAGGTGTGTGGTGTGTTCATTTTGGACTTACCAACGAGCACTGCATTTCCATGGGTGCCATCCTGGGAGCGCTGGGTGATGATGGACTGTCGGGAGATGTGAGAATCATGCACTCTGCCTGGGGAGTTGGCCATGACATTGTTGATGAGTCCCGGGCGGTCCACTATTGCCTGCACCTTAATGGGATGCGTGTGCTTTCTGTAGTGGTAGTTGTGTGCAGTGTTGGCAGGGGGCATGATGGGTACATGTGTGCAGTTGATTGGCCCCAACACGTGAGGGAATCCAGCTATGGCATAGGGGCCTTGCTTGGTCTCCAGCTGCTCCTGCGCAGTGTGGGTGAAGTGGAGGTGCTGGGGTACCAGGCTGATGATGGCATCCAGGACAGGTGTGATGATCTTGGATGGGGCTGGCTGTGTGACTCCTCCTACTCTGGCAGTTGTGGGTTGGATGGTACCAGAGGCCGACATGTGCAGCGCAGCAGGCAGCTTTGTCTGCAGAGGGATGTTGGTTGTACGCTGGGTTGGTACCATCAGCAGGTGGGGGATGTGGGTCAGGATGCGGGGGATGGTTGTCCTTTTGGGCCTGTAGTGGGCAATGTCCTCCTCTGGCGTTGGGTCTGGGTGGCAGGTGCTTTTCAGGTGGGTCCGCTGTCTTTGTGTACGCTGCCTCTGTGGTTTTCCGGGCGGGGGGGCGGGATGGGTCCTGGGGGTGGTGGCGGGCCTGGGGTGGGTGGAGGTGGGTGTTTTGGCCCTCATGGGTCTCAGAGCTGCATGATCATTGTCTCCATGGCATCTGTGGGTCTTCAGATGTGGCTCTTGGCTGCGCTCCCTTTCATGCTGCAGGTAGTCGTCCTGCTTAACACCAGCAAAAGGCAGGTGTTAAATACCTGCTGCTACAGTGGCTTATCGCGTGGTTTTGACTCGCATCGCAGATCTGGCAGTTCGTTGTGAAAGTGGTGTTGTGGTTTTTTCGTGTGTTTTTGCACGGGAACGCCTACTCTGCATCTCATTAGGGTTAGTTGGTGGTGTCCACCGTGGGGGTAAATTTTGGGGCAGTTATCGCGGGAATACTGGCGATGTCTGCAGTTTGCACCCACTTGTGAATGGGGTGTTGAAACTATCTCCACTTTTGATGCGTTAAGGTGGGGATAACTCGGAGATAAGTCCTTGTGAATATGCCCCTAAGCATTTTGAAGTGAAGGAGCAATAGTAGTCAGTAGAAGGGTGGACCTGAATGAGGTAGTTTTCCAAAGGAAAAGCAGTTAAACTAGAGGTGTTTAAAAAATAAATATATATATATTCACTAAAAAAAAACACAGGTTTCAGGGCCGTTATAGTTAGTTGGACATTTCACTTGTACAAAACCAGAGAAATTCAGCCATTATAGTTAGTTGAGCTAACTATAACTCGCGCCCCGCAATGCTCTGCTGATGACGTCACATAGTACATCACTCATGACATGGTCAGTGACATCACTGATGACATCACTGATGACATCTCAAATGACATCACTGATGACATCATCCAGTGACTGTGTGTTTCTGTAAAGTTTGAATATGTTTTATATATATAGGCCAAGGTGTATTGAAGAATGAGTGGGTGTATGACTGTCTGAATGGATGATTTAGTAGGTGCAAGACTTACTGTATAAGTGAGTGAATAAACGTGTCTTACTGAATGCATGGGTCAGTGACTAAACTGTGTGAATGTCTGTATCAGTGTGTCTGTTGGTGTGTAAGTGGCTGCATGGGTTGGTGAGTAGCTACATGAGTGTCTATATGTGTTATTGATTGGTTGTCTGAGTATCTGTATGGGTGCCTGAGTGTCTGTGTGGGTGGGAGGGGGGTGCGTGACTCTGTACATAGATGTATGAGTGGGTGATTCACTGGACGTATGGGTTCAAGAGTGCATCTGTGAAGGGCTGTATGGGTGGGTGAGTGTGTGTATGGTTGTGTTGGTGAGTGAATGAATGTCTCAGTGGTACATGTGTGAGTAACTACACATGTGAAAGGCTGTATGTGTGAGTGTTGGAGTATATATTTAAGTGAGAGTGAGTGATTATGAGAGTGGCTGTATGCATGAGTGTGTCCTTGTGTCAGTGATTGTATATAAGAGTAAGTATGTGTTAGTCTCTGTATAAATAAGTAAGGTGGTGTGTGTGTATAACTGTATAGGTGAGTAAATGGGAGTGTAATTGATTCTTTGCATGACTGACTAGGTGTGTGAGTAAGTCTATGAGTGAGTAGTGGTGTGTGAGTGTCTGTATAGTTGTATGACTGCATATGCTAGTGGATGTATTGATGAGTGACTGCATGTATGAGTGACTGTATGGGTGAGTGAGTAGATGTATGTGTAGATCTAGGAATTACTGAGTGGGTATGGACTAACTGTTATTGGTGTGTCTATGGTTTCGAGATTAGCATTCTGTATTTTAGAGTGGGTGTATCAATGTTTTATTAGGGTGTGAGGAGGTGCATCAGATGATCACATGGATGATGTCATCAGTGATGTCATCAGTGATGTCATTTGAGATGTCATCAGTGATGTAATTTGAGATGTCATCAGTGATGTCATCAGTGATGTCACTGACCATGTAATGAGTGATGTAATATGTGACGTCATCAGAAGTGCATTGCGGGGGCACGAGTTATAGTTAGCTCAACTAGCTATAACGGCCCAATTTCTCTGGTTTTGTACGAGTGAAATGTCCAACTAACTATAACGTCCCTGAAACCTGTGGCTTTTTTTCAGTGAATTTCCATGGTTTTTTAAATGCTAATTTCTAACTATAACGTCCCTGAAACCTATGGTTTTTTCAGTGAATTTCAAAGGTTTTTTAAATACTAATTTCTAACTATAACCTCCCTGAAACCTATGTTTTTTTCAGTGAATTTCAAAGATTTTTAAAAAACGAAGGGGGTCATTACGATGGTGGTCGGAAAAGCAACCCGACCGCCATGGTAGCGGAAACTCACCGCCCGCCGCTACCGCGGGAAAACCGACGGCCTGATTAGGTTCCACGGCGGTAAAAATCCAACCGCGGTGGAAAGGAGACCCGAGAAACCACCCTTCGCGTGCGGAGAAGGCCGAAACCCATCCGCGGCGTTCGGATTCACGGCGGAAACAGCCCAAACCACTGCAACCACAGCGGAGACACCGCCATGGAAATTATGATATCCCCGACATGACCGCGGTGCAAAGCGCTGTTTCCGACCGCCGCGGTCGACAATAGTGAGGAATGAGAGAGTCCGCGGAAGCGCCGTAGCATAGCCACCGCTGCGTACGTTCCGTGAAAAAAATGGCGGTCGAAAAAAATACACACAACATGCCCACAAAGTGCATAAAGCAAACAAGTCATGCACCCAAAAACACCTAACACAGCCCAAAGACACACCCCCATGGTAAACTGAAAAACTACAAATCCCAGGACGACACACACACCACACCTGCAACCAATACCCCATCCTGACACACCCACATAGCCCAGTATAAATCCAGCCCCCTACCAGACCACAATCCTTTGCAAAACTCCAGAACTGAAGGGACATACACCACAGCTGACAGGAGAGGCAAATATGCACAACACACACACACATCACCCCACCACCACCACTTCTTCACCTGCACCTCTAACCCCTTTGCACATCACACACCATACACATCACCACCACCACCACCACTTCAACACTTGCACCTCAAACACCTTGGCACATCACACACCATGTCACCACAGAAAATGCCCAAATTCACTGAGAGTGAGTTGAGAGTACTGGTAGATGAGATAATCAGGGTAGAACCCCAATTGTTTGGTAACCTGGTCCAACAGACACCAGTAGCCACAAGAACGCTAATGTGGAGAAGGATAGTAGATAAGGTAAATGCAGTAGGGACCGTGCCACGCAATAGAAATGAAATTGTGAAGCGCTGGCACGATCTGAAGGCAGTGGTCAAGAAGAAGAGAGCCAAGAACCATGAGCTGGCTCACAGGACAGGCAGTGGCCCTCCTGTTCCACCCAAAACATTCACCGAATGGGAGGAGAAGGTGCTTGGCATACTGCATCCAGAGAGTCTCACAGGAATACCCGGGGGAGTGGAGGCTGGTAAGTACAAACAAATGCCTAACATCACACTGATATGTACTGTCTTGCACCACTACTAAGCTATACCTCCTAGGTACAAATGCAGTCATGTGCACCACACTCTCACCAACACATCTCTCACACATTAATCCAACAGTCTCTCAGGTTCACCTTCAAGGTAGCTACAAACATCGCCATGGGTACATGTGTACATGCTGCCAGCTCTACAACTCCCACCAGGCCCCCTTGTCCTACAGCTGCGCAAGATGGAGCCCTGACCCCCCCATGTGGCAGCCATTGCATTGCTCACCTTAACCTAACAGGTAGGTAGCCATCCTCACAGGGAGGTGTGTGGGTGGTTTGGAAGTCTGCACTACAACTCCCACCAGGCCCCCTTGTCCTACAGCTGCGCAAGATGGAGCCCTGACCCCCCATGTGGCAGCCATTGCATTGCTCACCTTAACCTAACAAGTAGGTAGCCATCCTCACAGGGAGGTGTGTGGGTGGTTTGGAAGTCTGCACTACAACTCCCACCAGACCCCCTTGTCCTACAGCTGCGCAAGATGGAGCCCTGACCCCCCCATGTGGCAGTCATTGCATTGCTCACCTTAACCTAACAGGTAGGTAGCCATCCTCACAGGGAGGTGTGTAGGTGGTTTGGAAGTCTGCACTACAACTCCCACCAGGCCCCCTTGTCCTAAGGCTGTGCAAGATGGATCTCTGACCCCCCCCTCCATGTGGCAGCCATTGCATTGCTCACCTTAACCTAACAGGTATGTAGCCATCCTCATAGGGAGGTGTGTGGGTGGTTTGGAAGTCTGCACTACAACTCCCACCAGGCCCCCTTGTCCTACAGCTGCGCAAGATGGAGCCCTGACCCCCCCATGTGGCAGCCATTGCATTGCTCACCTTAACCTAACAGGTAGGTAGCCATCCTCACAGGGTTGTGTGTGGGTGGTTTGGAAGTCTGCACTACAACTCCCACCAGGCCCCCTTGTCCTACAGTTGCGCAAGATGGAGCCCTGACCCCCCCCCATGTGGCAGCCATTGCATTGCTCACCTTAACCTAACAGGTAGGTAGCCATCCTCACAGGGAGGTGTGTGGGTGGTTTGGAAGTCTGCACTACAACCCCCAACAGGCCCCCTTGTCCTACAGCTGCGCAAGATGGAGCCCTGACCCCTCCCCCCATGTGGCAGCCATTGCATTGCTCACCTTAACCTAACAGGTAGGTAGCCATCCTCACAGGGGGTGTGTGGGTGGTCTGGAAGTCTGCACTACAACTCCCACCAGGCCCCCTTGTCCTACAGCTGCGCAATATGGAGCCCTGACCCCCCCCATGTGGCAGCCATTGCATTGCTCACCTTAACCTAACAGGTAGGTAGCCATCCTCACAGGGAGGTGTGTGGGTTGTTTGGAAGTCTGCACTACAACTCCCACCAGGCCCCCTTGTCCTACAGCTGTGCAAGATGGAGCCCTGACCCCCCCCATGTGGCAGCTATTGCATTGCTCACCTTAACCTAACAGGTAGGTAGCCATCCTCACAGGGAGATGTGTGGGTGGTTTGGAAGTCTGCACTACAACTCCCACCAGGCCCCCTTGTCCTACAGCTGCGCAAGATGGAGCACTCCCCACAACCACAACTATGTGGCAGATATTGAATGTGACTCATCAAACTTACTGGTAGGTAACCATTTCAACTGGGAGTGGTGTGTGTAATTGGTGACACTGCAGTACAACCCACAACAGGCCCACTTCTTCAACAGTTCAGCATGATGGAGCACTTGTCCCACTCATAGGCATGTGACGTTTGTTCCCCCGCACATCACACCATACCACTTTGTCCATAGTCACTTACACAAATCATGCTAAACAGTCGTATTGGTCTCAGCATGCACAAGTCTCAGTGCAAAACTTACCCACATTGTGTCTACTGTGCCAGGCATCACACACTGCAACACTAACACCGATCATGCTTCCCTGCAGCAGTGTCTGGCAGGTTGGTTGTCAATGTGCTAATCACCCATGTCATACCACAGTGTTGCAATGTAAACAGTGGAAGTGCAGATTACCCAAAAACTCCACTGGACCTGGGACTCACACTGCTAAACTATGCACATCCCAACTGTCTTGCAACAGACCCAGCAGCCACAGTGCTGCACTGAATTGCATAACAAGAGTACTTTGTCTGACTAAAATGCACAAATGTGTCTGCTTGGGACCAGCAATGTGTGTATGCATTGACAATGGTCACATCTCACACTGTATGTCTGAACAGTGCTGGTATAGTGTGGCCCCAAAAGCACACATTGTCTTCACATGGCTGACTATCTTACACACATACCACTGTTGATGACAACATGTAAGTGTATGGATGCCTCAGAACAACTGCATCACCAGTACTTTGCTCATGTTCACAGGTCCACAAATACCATGAAACCATGATAGTGTGGAAATGTTTGGTGGGTGAGATGTTCAACCTGCTGTATGTCACCACAGTGATAGGAGCCTATACCCCATGCTCTATTGTGCCTTCAAATGTTGGGGGAGTGGACCCCACACCCAGATACTTGGGACAACAGTGATGGGGGGATATACCCCATGCCCTATTTTGCCTGCAAATCTTGGGGGAATGAACCCCACACCCAGATAGTTGGGACAACAGTGATGGGGGCTATACCCCATGCCCTAATGTGGCTGCAAATGTTGGGGGAGTGAACCCCACACCCAGATACTTGGGACAACAGTGATGGGGGATATACCCCATGACCTATTTTGCCTGCAAATCTTGGGGGAGTGAACGCCACACCCAGATAGTTGGGACAACAGTGATGGTGGGGCTACACCCCATGCCCTAATGTGATGTGAAAAGTTTGGGTACCGAAACCCACACACACCTTCTGCTCTCCACAGGCACGTTCCTCCCAAGAATGACTCTTAAGTCACATAGCCATGTCATTGCTCACCTTCACCTCAACCGGAAGGTAGCCATCTTCACACGGAGACGGTGTTGTGGGGTTGGCAAATTGTCCCACAAATCCCACCATGCATGCTGTCCCACCCCTGAGTAGGATGGGCCACTCCACCCCCAATCAGAATCATGTGGCAGGCATTGTATGCTACCCACTCAACTAACAGGTAGCTAACCGCATATCACAGGTCGGGGTGTGTGGGGGTGGGAAGCTTGCACAACAACTCACACAAGCCCACATGAGCTCCAGCACCCAAGACTGATTACACCCTCGCACTAAGATGCACGTGTCAGTCATTGCACTGTCCACTTCCAAATCACTGGTAGGTAGACATATCATGCTGACTTGTCCCACACTGGACCAAGATGGAAGCCTTCCTCACACACACACAGTGAGGTCTCACAAATACAAGCAAAAAACAGCAAACAGAACATATCACCAGCCACTACATGCAGCCAGATATGCTTCACGACAAGCATGGTGGCATAGGACACCAGGCCTCACATTGCACAACTGCACACCCAGATAGCATTGGCCACTATAGTGTGCACACACCTAAGCAAATGAAACCATGACAGCAACCAAAGTGTGACATTCAGATCCACATGTAGATGTAACTCAGTGCACAACCCTGCGCACCACTGCATGCCATCTGAAAATGGCAGGGGTCCAGACCAGCAAGGACCAAATGAAAGCAAAGAAAGCATGGCTGGAAGTGCAAATACAGATATGTACACCACATGCCAAAGGTATGGATGCAACTACAATGTTCACCCAATGTGCAGAGTAAACGGCTGCAAGAGCACAACAAGTGACATACATGCGTAACTTGATCACATATGATTTAACACTCACTAGATGCCAACATGAACCTGTCAATGTAAAATATGTAAATTGTGCATGTCATGTCTTGCCAACTCCCAATATGGACAAGTAATGCATGTACCTCAACAGCTTGTAATGCATCACTGGATGTCGGTAACTGCAAATTAGATCAGTGAACAACTGCTGGATGTACAAACAGTTGATGTAACAGTGCGAACAGAAACTTTGCAGGTTCGCAACACAATGACCATTTCTCATCTGACCCACAGGTGACCAAGAACTCACTGCAGAGGACGACACCACCAACCTGCAGAGCCAGTCCACCACCCCGGAACAGAGACTACTGGATGAAGACTCCCTGGATTCCTTGGATGAGGAGCCCCAAGCCAGCCCATCTAGTGTGGCAGGCTGCAACCAGTCCCAGGCACCCATTGTCCCCACAACCACATCTGCTACAACCCATGACCTTCCCCAGACAGCTGTTGTCATGGCCTGTGTGTCAACCACTACCACCACCACCACCCCCACCACAGCTGCCCGCAACACCCTCCCTGCCCCAGGTGATGAGCACCCCACGACATCTACTCAGGAGGCCAGGGAGAGGATGCAGCGGAGCAATGTGGGGAGCCAACAGGCCCGTGGCAGCAGTGTAGGTGGGAGGGGCAGGGTCATGCAGAGAGGAACTGAGCCTGGGACGGAAGCCCTGTCCCACATCAACAGAGTCCTTGGGGCATACGAACAGGCCCAGGGACGAATGGGCTGGTCTGAGGAAGATTCTCGGGAGCTACTCCTGCTGATAAGGTCCATGGACACCCGCATGGGACAAATTGTGGACCTCTTGGGGCAGCTAGTGGTGGTTCGGAGGGACAGGCCAGCGCAACATTCAACACCTCCGCCTCCCCCTGATGGGCAGCAGGATGACAGTTCATCATCCTCCCCTGCGTCCACAGAGGGGGGTGAGTCCTCAGACACCACTGCCCCTGCAGCACAGGCCCCTCCAGTCAAGCGCAAAAGGGGCCGTCCAAGGAAAGGCCAGGAGGCATTAAGTGCCAAAGCACCTGCCAAAGGCAAGTCCCAGAGCCAGCCATGATGGCAGACCACTGCACCACTGCATTTACCTTTTGGACTATCCTGCCCCACACTGCCATGTGAATGGCATCTGTCTGTTGGACTGGGCCTCCACATCACTGTGGTGACTACTCAATTATCTCATCTACCATGACCGTCAACTCATTTCTTCAAATTTCCCAGCCCCTGTACATTTTCTCAACCCTCACATGTCACAATTGTAAATAAATACACCTTACACACATGTTGTTGTGTCTGCTCCGTCTTTAATACAGGATGTGCAACCTCCACCGTGATGTAAATGTCCCAGGGAAATGGAATGTAGGTAGGCAAGGAGAGGCTGAAGGGACCTAGGAAAAACATTAGAACAAGAGTCACTTGTTTTGGTGTGGCATCACACACATCACACAACACTTGTCAACAAGGTACTCCAATCTTCACACATTACACAGAGCAACAGTCGCCATAGAGACATCCTGTATCTGTGTCAAACTACCCTATCCCACAAACATTGCCAACCAGCAATGAGTGAACACAAGGCTGCAGTCACCAAGCTCACATACACCCTCAAAGCAACTGCAACACCATCAGACCATGTGTCCCTCCTACATCGTCACTCACCTTCAAGTGAAGTAGCGGTTGATGAGCTGTTGACGCAACTCAACACCTTCCTCCTCTCCACTGTCCTCGTCACTGGACCCGGTTTGGTTTGCAGGCGGGGGCCTTGGCTGCTCATCATCATCCAGGATCAGGGGTATTGCCTTGCGAATGGCCAGGTTGTGGAGCATGCAGCATGCCATGACTATCTGACACACCTTCCTTGGCGAGTACATCAGGGCACCTCCGGTACTGTCCAGGCAGCGAAATCGTGACTTTTAGGAGACCAAATGTACGCTCTATTACACGCTGTGTCCTCCCATGGGCATCATTATATCGCACATCAGCTGCTGTCACAGGATTCCGCAGTGGGCTCAGCAACCATGGACGGTTAGGATATGCAGAGTCACCTGGGTGTGAGAAACACAGATTAACCTTGATGTTCCACAATGCCACAGGACAGCATGTCACACACACACCACGCTACTCCACTATGCATACTCACCCACAAGCCATGCACGCTCAGGAAGCAGATTGGCCATCAGCTGCGGGACAATGCTGCTGCGCATGATGTGCGAATCATGGGCTGACCCGGGATACCTGGCACACACGTGGGAGATGATCATGTCCGCCTGGCACACCACTTGAACATTTACCGAGTGGTAATGCTTCCGATTTCTGTACACTTGCTCACGTGCCTGTGGTGGCACAACCCGACATGTGTGCAATCAATGGCACCAACGACATGGGGGATGTGTCCAATGGCATAAAAATGTCCCTTCACAGCCACCAACTCTGGCACCCTGGGGAAATGAATGTATCTGTCCTTGTAGTTCATCATAGCTGACAGTACATCCCTCAGCACCATGCTGAACATCGGTTGTGACATCCCACCTGCACTTGCTACAGTGTGCTGGAATGAGCCTGTCGCAAAGAAATGCAGGCACGCCATCACCTTTGAAGTCGCGGTGAAAGCTGTTGGATATGTGCGACGTGGCTGCAGGTGGGGCTCCAACATGGCACATAGGTTTTGTAGGGAAACTCTATCCAGCCTGAATTTGTGGATGATCTCTTCATTCTCCATGTCAGCCAGCACTGTGAATGGACGATGGATATTGAGCCTCCTCCTAGGTCAGATGAAAGTGCACATATGTCAATGAAACACACCATGAGATGTACAGGACATTTCACTTTTCTACAGACACATTGCCAAATGTTACAGACTGCACCATCAACCAACAGAGCATTGCACAAGTCGGTACACATCAGGCACACTACTCGTACACTTGTCCCCTTCCCCGCAGCAATGATCTGTGCACACCTCCTGCTCATTGGCATGCACAGTGGGATATGGAACCACATGTGTGCGCACACCTGTGAGTATTACCCCCAGCATATGTGTCAGACCACAATACTACCCTAGCACACCGTGCTGCTGTCCATGATACACCTCCCAACACATGTTGCACATGGCACACATCAAGTACACACTGACCACAGGCTGAGCGTGGTGAACATGTGTGTGCATGTGCAGTAGACAATGTGACAGTCAATGATGCCCCTAGTTCACACAATGAGACAGCATTGTGCGTTACATTGCACCTACACACATTGACCATTATCTACATATGCTATGCAACACAAAAACTGTACAGTCTACATGCCCTTACACATCACATGTGACATGTGCGTGTGTATGTGTCAATGCAATTTATCACATACACATATATGGCATGTGTAGGTGACATGGAGTTAAATGTCCCATTCGTAATGTTGGCCTCATGAGGGTCCTTCAATGTTGGAGACACTGGGCACTGTTCATGTTGGGCTATGGATAGAGCTGGATGACTCCATATGTGCAGCAAACCTGCTCCGCGAGTCCACTGATGGTCACTACAGGCACTGCATGGCACCCATTTGCGGTGCCTATCATCTGGCCCCTGCGGACTGTCACCGCCAATATCCCAGACACGATCGTGGTAGTCTCAGCCATGCCTACATGTGTAAATGGCGGTTGGCATGCACCGCTACCCAGCTCACGGTCACTACAGGCACTGTATGGCACCCATTTTGCGGTGCCTATCATCTGGCCCCTGCGGACTGTCACCGCCAATATCCAAGACACGATCGCGGTAGTCTCAGCCATGCCTACATGTGTAAATGGCGGTTGGCATGCACTGCTACCCAGCTCACGGTCACTGCAGGCACTGTATGGCACCCATCTGGCGGTGCCTACCGCCTGGCCCCTGCGGACTGTCACCGCCAATATCCCAGACATGATCGCGGTAGTCTCAGCCATGCCTACATGTGTAAATGGCGGTTGGCATGCACCGCTACCCAGCTCACGGTCACTACAGGCACAGTATGGCACCCATCTGGCGGTGCCTACCGCCTGGCCCCTGCGGACTGTCACCGCCATGGACCATGCCCTGGCAGGCAATGGGAAGCACCCTCTCGGTAGCCTGATGCAATTTTGAAAATAGCGGTAGGCGTGTTCCGCAACCGCGGAGCCGGTCATTGGAAGCATTCAAAAGATGCACCACCGCGGGAGCGCGCGCCTGGCCCCTGCGGTGTGTCACCGCCATGGTCCATGCCCTTGCAGCCAATGGGACACACAGTAACGGTTGCTTCATATGGATTTGAAAATCGCGGTAGGCGTGCACCGCCACCGCGGAGGCGGACATTGGATGATTTTAAAAATAGCAGACCTGGTACACCAATTGCAGCGGCGTGGGACCACTGACACAGCCCCAGGGGCCTATATATGTGTGGGAGGGTGCCCCACATTTCCACTGCTACCAGGGACTGCTGCCTGACACCCATCACCTGCTGCTGCTGCCTCCAGGGACTGCTGCCTGCCACCCTCCACCTGCTGCTGCTGTCTCCAGGGACTGCTGCCTGCCACCCTCCACCTGCTGCTGCTGTCTCCAGGGACTGCTGCCTGCCACCCTCCACCTGCTGCTGCTGCCTCCAGGGACTGCTGCCTGCCACCCTCCACCTGCTGCTGCTGTCTCCAGGGACTGCTGCCTGCCACCCTCCACCTGCTGCTGTTGCCTCCAGGGACTGCTGCCTGCCACCCTCCACCCTCCACCTGCTGCTGCTGTCTCCAGGGACTGCTGCCTGCCACCCTCTACCCTCCACCTGTTGCTGCTGTCTCCAGGGACTGCTGCCTGCCACCCTCCACCTGCCGCTGCTGCCTCCAGGGACTGCTGCCTGCCACCCTCCACCTGCTGCTGCTGTCTCCAGGGACTGCTGCCTGCCACCCTCCACCTGCTGCTGCTGTCTCCAGGGACTGCTGCCTGCCACCCCTGAACTCCACCTGCTGCTGCTGCCACCTGTCCACAGTGATGTTGAGGACACAGAAGATCCGGGCCAGTCCCTTCACCAGCGAGGAGCTGGAGGTCCTGGTGGACGGGGTGCTTGCACAGTACCCAAGGCTCTATGGTGCCCCTAATGTCGTGGTAAGTCTCCAACAGTGTGAGTGAGAGTGCAGGGGGGGCACACTTGAGGTGGAGGTGCTGCAGTATGTGTCAGTGAGTGTGGGGCTCTGACATGCACTGCCTAGCATGTTTTCTCCAGGGGGAAGGGCTGTGTAGCCTCTTTTACACGTTTCCCTGCATGCCCATCCAGATTTGAGGGACATGTATTGTCCTGTCAGCCATACAGTGAAGCAGCAAATTGGTAATGCAGGAGTCAGGCCAGTGATTGCTTGTGTGAATGGCTGTGTGGGTCCCAAATGTCCCTCTCAGTGTCAGCCCACCTGGCCTGCACAGTCGCCGCCCAATCCCACAAGTACACATCACTGCATGTACAGTGTGTTCCATGTGTCTTTTGTTCACACATCTTCATCAAAGAGCCATCTCAGCCCTGTAGATTGCACACGACAAGCCTTGTGACAAGGGTGTGTGTATGAGAGTTGATGTCACTGTATGTGAGCTCCATGACACAGTGAGCCATTCACAGGGTGAGGACATTGGGGGCTGCGCAGTGTTGGACACAGTGAGTCCACCAACAACCATGTGTTGCTATCTAATCTATGTGTTGCTCTAGCTAA
Organism: Calotriton arnoldi; assembly: GCA_963921515.1. Classification (NCBI taxonomy): domain Eukaryota; kingdom Metazoa; phylum Chordata; class Amphibia; order Caudata; family Salamandridae; genus Calotriton; species Calotriton arnoldi. The sequence continues at coordinate 36,735 of CAWUFW010010653.1, forward strand.
CAGCGGACAGTAGATGTGGGCAGACTACACATTGCTTGATGTGCTGGCATCCTGCATGTGAATGGGATGTACAGGTACTGTGTCCACCCTCCCACCTTCATGGATTCACATGTGGTTCTCCAATGCCGTTGTACCATGTGCCATGCATTCTTGGCTCTGTTACACATATCTGTTAATTTGGGATGAGTGAGTATCATGCTACTGTATTGAGAGATTTTGGTAGTATACACTTTGTCACTGATGTATTACCCCTCTTGTGTCCCATGCCTGCAGCTGAAAGTCCACCAGCGTAAAGCCGTGTGGAGGGCCATTACCTCCAAGGTGCGTGATCTGGGTGTGTCAAACCGACGGTGCAGCCACTGTCATAAAAGGTGAGACGACATCTGCCGGCTGAGCAAGAATGTGGCCGAGATGACGCTGGCGCTGCTCCCTCGGAGCGGCAGGTTGGCCCGACGCACCATGACACCACTAATGGCCCGCATCTTGGCCGTAACACAGCCTGAGTTGGATGCACAATTGAAGGAGCATCAGCAGCAAGCTAGGGGTGAGTATTTGTTGACGGGTGGCTTTGGCAGGGAGTGGCTGCATGTGTCCACAGATTGGACAAACTCTGAGCTATGTGAAGTGGGTAGTGTGATGCAGTGGATTGTAAGTGGCGTCTGTGCTGGGTGCATCTGACATGCATTTGTCCCACCTGTACTCACTGATGTGATCTGCGCAATGTGCATTGCCATTGCATTCAAAGCTGTGGCATTCAGGTACCTTGTGCAGTGGGGTACTGTGTGAATTCATATTGATGTTGACGGCAGTGTGCCTAATCTGAGTGTGTTTGAATCAATGCGTGCAATGCCTGACAGCAGATTTCAGCTGCTACAACTTCTGAGGACAATGTGCTACAGTAGTTGTGCCCGTGCAAGCAACATGGTGGCTGGCATGCGCTAATGGCCATTGTGGGCTATTATGTTGTGGTCTGTGTGTGTGTGCTCCCCTACTGCTCCATCCATGTACGTAATTGACACCATGTTGTGGTGTTCATCCTTGCCATCCTCAGCACCGTGTGGTCAGAGAGATTTTTGTGCCTGTGTCTGAAGTGGGCCACAGGCAGGATGGTGTGCTGTGTGAGTCACCGGGATCACTTATGGCTGGATTTGTTCTTTACATGCACTGTTGGGTTGATAATTGAGGTGGCAATGTATATTTAGTCAGGGTGATGTGCAACGTGGATAACACATCTTCTTGAATGGTGATTTACTTGCACATGTTACTTCAGTTGGTGCCACTCCACTAACACTACATCTCTCTCCCATGTAGCATCTCCCGTGTGCGTTGAGGGACAGGGGACGGACACCAGCGGTGAGGCATCCAGTGCAACAGCCGCACCGGAGCAGAGTGACACAGATGTTACCAGCGCCGAGGAGGGGGACAGGAGTCTGCTGGAGGAATCACAACCCGAGACGCAAAGCTCTATGTCATCTGATGCCAGTGGTGACGCATCCATGTTGGGGGCCACAGGGAATGGGGACTCTGCCTCCTCTTCCGCCACACAGCGTCCAGTGCCCAGCCTCCCATCTACTTCCACTGGTGCTGCCCGTGTTTGCACAAGTCAAAAGGGAAGAGTGTCCTTTACCCCAGGCACTGCTGCCCCGGCCCATGTCAGCCCTGCAGCCCTCAGTGCTGAGTCAGTAGAGCTATTGTGCCAGCTGTGTGTGGGGCAGACAGCTCTCCTCAATGCCTTCCTAGACCACGATAAAAAGTTGGGCCAGGTGATAGCTTTCATGGAGGGCATACATTCGGATGTGGGTGGGCTACACCGGACTGTGCAGTCATTGTCCTCAACAGTGATGGCAGCCCTGCAACAAGCACATTCTCAGGGAGCAGCTCCTGTCCCTTTGTCCACCGTCCTGTCAGTGTGCACCTCTGATGAAAGTGACAATGCTCAACAGACCCCAAAGTCCAGATACAGCACACGCAGCACACAGCAGCAGCAACAGCCCAAACGGTCCAGGCCGCAGACACCATCCCCACAGAAAACTAAGACCACCCCGGACACAGAGATAAAAGCCCGTCAGGCGACACCAAGGGCCAGAGGGGCAAGAAACAGGCGTCAGGGTCACAGGCCTCAGAGTCATCCCCCGCCAAGGACTCTCCTGTCCCAAGGACCGCTCGCAAAGCAAAGAAGACAGTTTCCCTGCCCACTGAGGAGGTGTTACCTGCAAGGCTTACACTGGATGAGGGCCCTATGGCTGATCCACCCACAACCTCCACTCCCATCCCGAGCCCTGTGAAGCAGGCCCAAGGGGGCACTGTAGGGGCTAAACATGGTAGACAGGGTTTGGAAGGGTGGAAGCAAGCCCCAGGGAAGCACACAGCTGGATCCAGCATGTCCCCAGAGGGGGGCCCAGAGTCAGCACCAGGAGCAGGTTTGGTGGTGGGGTTACCTGTTGTGTCCACGCCAGTTCACATTAGTCCCCAGACAGGGAAGCCTTTCAGGATCCCCAAGAAGTGGAAAGGCACCCCTCCACAATCTCCTGCACACACTGGGTCTCACCACAGCATCAGTCCACCTCCCCGTGCCACCACCCCACCTGGTCCAAGCAGCCCTCCAGCTTCCCAAGCCAGAGATGTCTCTTCCACAGATGTTCCTCACACTCCCCGGGGCAGTCCTCCTACTGACTGCGACACACAGTCACCTCCAAGTCTGACAGACAGCCACATCTGAGTGATAGTCACCCTCACACACCTGTCTGTCCACAGCGGTGTCTGTGATGCCCATTGTTATCCCCATGACTCTGTTGCTGAGCATGGCATGGTATAGTCGCACACATTCCCTGTACAGCTTCTGATGTAACTACTCTGCACATTGTGCTTGCCTTGCTGTTCACTGCTGTTTGCCCCTTGCCTGTGCAGCTTCTCATGTACCTCACCTGCACTTTGGACTGGCCACTGGCCTTGCTGTTCACTGCTGTTTGCCCCCTGCATGTGCAGCTTCTGATGTAACTACTCTGTACATTGTAGTGGCCACTGTCCCTGCAGTTGCCCACATTTGTTGTCTATCTATGCACAAGTGTGAATAAAGACAGTTGTTCCTGTTGTCAGTTCTGTCAGTGTAATTTCTCAATGAAACTGTTTCTGTGTGTGCATGGTTTACTGTGTCACATGCTCAGTATGGCACTTCAACATTGGCAATGGGTTGTCTCACGTTTCCATGTTTTTGCAAGGGTGACAGGGACTTCAATTCTTCCTGACTCTTATACTTGTGGGTGCAGTGAAGGTGGTTTGTGCAAATTTCTTGTTGTCATCATCCTTCTTTGTCCATGTTGTCTATGGTGTAGACATGTCATGTTTGGAGGCAATGTCAGCACAGGGTGGGAGTTTATGCACAGACTTTCATGCAGGTTGGCACGGGTCATGGTGTCTGTGTGAGCTTACTTACTGTGTGCCCAGCAGTGTATGTGTACGGTCATCTTGTGGTGGTCAGTAATCCTGGTCCCATGCCTTACTTTCAAAGTGTACACTTTGGTGGTGGAGAAGTGTGTGGTGTGAAGGGGGTGAGTGTGTGGTGACTGTTGATGTGTGTGCACCTGCATTGTCAACTACACCCATGTGTCACCCTGGAGTGGTGTGCGTGAATGTGTACTTGTTGTGCCCTGCAATTGTGATTTGGTGCACATGGGGGTGTTGTGTGCTGCTGATGTGAGAGGGGGGATGTGTGACGTATCCTACTTGTGCTTCTCAATCATGGAGTGTGTGAATGGGGCCTGCGTGTTGTGGTGCAGAGATGCTCTTTTCAGGTAATTGCATACCTATGTGTGTCTGTTCAGTATTTGACTTCATGGCCTTCCTCTCATCCCTCTGCCTTGACATGGGTGGCCTTGCTGTCTCCCTGAGTTGTTGAATTGAGGTGCTTGTGGTTTGGGTTGACTCACTGTGGCAGCCATGTGTGATTTGATGGGCTGTGGGTGTTCTCAGATGTCTGTTGTCTTGCATGTGATGTACACATGCTTGATAGTTGTGTCCTTGTCCTTCCATTTGTGGGCACATCACTTTAGCTTTCATGTATGTTGTCCTCCATTGCTGCTAGCATGTGGTCTGTGTATGTGGCTGTGAGGCAGGGTAGGGTGCGTCTGTGTAAGTTGGTAGGCTGTGTGTGCAGTGGATTGTTTGATCATCAATATGTGTGTGTGTGTACATTTTGTGCTGGGGCTCAGTGTTCTTGGCATGTGTGTGGTGTTGTTGTGGTGTGTGTGTTGGCTGGGGCCTGGCCTTCTGTGGTATGTGTTCCTGTGCAACAATTCCTGCTGTGACTATCTCTGCAGTTGTTAGGGCTGTGGGGCAGGGTGTGTATTAACCTGTGTTGTTGTTGTGCAGGAGTGGCACATGGAAGGCACATGGTATGTCCCTTCAGGGAGAGGGCTAGTGTGTTGTGTGTTGAGTAGTGGTTTTGTGCTGTTTGTAATGTGGCCATGGCTGGCGCTGGCCTCTGAGTTGTGTACATGTTTTCCTGCACACTGACCGCGGCAGTGACGAGACCGGGACATTTGTTCATGATCGCGGAACATGGGTGACCAGGATGTGGCGAGGTGTTTTTGTGACAGGTGGGACATGTGTGGATGCAGTGATGGCTGTGTGCCTGTCCCCACAGGGGTGTCTGGTGTGGACAAGCACCGTTTTCAAACCCTTGACTTGTGTGTTGTGTTGCATGCACAGTTGTGTGTGTACGTACCTGCGGCGGCGTCCGCGCCGGACAATCACTTGCAGGTGGTGTATCATATACAGCACCGGAAAGGCGTGTAGGGCTCGATCCATCGCGGTGTGGGCCGGGTGTCTATTTTCTTGCTCCGCTGTGGTGTCTCCGCCGTCTCTGGCTATGCGGTTGCTCCGCCGCGGTGTGCTGCCCTGTTTCCGGCATCGTGATTTGTTCGGCGGACGGACGTCATTCCGCACGGCGGTGAGTGCTCATTGGCTCACACCGCCGCGGTGGCGGGCGCACTTTGATGGCGGTCCGCGTCACGCCGCAGCGGACGGGAAATGGGCTCTGTCTAGACATGCTAATATGGCGGGCATGAGGACCGCTGCCAGCGTGCGGTAAATTGCATTTTTCCGCACCGCCAGCGCCGTGGTGGTGCCTCCGCCCGCCATCGTAATAGGCCCCTAATTTCTTAGTATAATGTCCCAAAAATATTTTTTCTTAGTTTTCTAATTCTTATAAAAATAATGTATTATTTTCTGTTTTCTAAAAGATAAATATACATTTTTTTTTTTTATAAAAAAGTGAATTTGCGTACCGATCGTGTACCTGTCTCGGTGGGTGTGCAAATTCAAGCCGCCATATTGGTTAAGTCGTGTAGGCTGCGTGCTTCGTAAGCGACCGGTGCGCGAATTTCCGCCTCGTGTAACGCCACATACGTAGCTCCGGAGGTCGCGCCGGGTGCGCGAATCCATCGCAAATCTTTACGTTTTAAAAGTATATGTATGTAACTTTATTATATATATTATACCAAGAAATAACTTAACATAACTGTAAATATCTTTAATTTGTAATTGTAAAATAGATATATTATTGTTAAATATATTTTTCGTGCGCCTGTTGCGCGCCGGGTGCGCAAATTACATGTGACTTCAAAAGAAAGTATTTGATTGGTTAAGAAGCTCTTGATTCTAGAACTTGAAGGACCCCACCCTATTTTTTTATTCTTTCAACGGCATCTCTGGAGTGACAGGTCTTCTGTTTTGCTCTTCTTCTTTGGTTTTTTTGGGTGTTTTTTTTCTTCATCAAAAAGTGGCTGTTTTAAATCCAGCAAGGCAGCTTCCACCTGAAGATGAAGATGAGTTGGAAGAACCAGTGAAGGTGAGATACAAAAGTATTGTATGGGCTTTCTTCACATTTCCACCTGGGAAGAAGAAAGTTAATGCCCGTAAGGTTACGTGCACCTTATGTAACAATGTCTTGTCACGAGGATCTGACAAGAAGTGCTCCTGTGGCACCTCTTCGATGCTTAAGCATTTGCAGACTATTCATCCACGACATCTTGCAAGAGAACAGCACAGACGTGACCTTGAAAAGCAAGCAAGACAGGACAACAGTGGACAAGCAAGCACTTCATCTGGTTCGTCTGCAACATCAACACCGCAGATTGTACCTCAATTTGCCAGAGTGCAGCAGACTTGCATAAAATGCAAAGCAATCTTGTGCCATGGCGAGCAATCATTGGATGCCGTAGTGGTTGCAATTAATAACCACCATTGTTAATTTTTTTTTTGTTTTGTATTTTGCAATGACTTTGAAATTGCATATTGTTTTATAGCCTTTCACCATTGGTTCTGTTAATTTTTTCATTCTTTTAAAAAAACACCAAAAATATACAAAAAAGAGATGAAAAAACACAAAAAAAATATAAAAGAAAAAAAGAAGAAAAAAATGGTTCTTTTCAGAACCCCTATTTGGTTTAAAAATAGACAAATTTGTAATTGTTGTATGGATTGTGGTAAGTGTAATATATGGAGAAGTAAATGGGTACTGCATGTGTGATTGCATGAATGCATGTATAGTGCCTCGGTGATTGGAGATGTGCAAGTGTACTACCTGAGTGATTCCATGATTATGTGGCTAATATTGGGAGATTGTAAGAGTGCATGTGTAGTTGGTGCATAAATGATTGCATGACTGCAGCGGTAGTGTCTGAGTGATTGAAGGAGTGCATGAGTAATGCCAGGGTGCATGGAAGAGTACATGGGTAGTGCCTGGGTTATTGCATCAGTGGATGAGTAGTGCCTGGGTGATTGGAGGAGTGCATTTGTAATGCCTGGGTGATTTTTTAAGTGCATGGGTATTGCTTGGGTGATTTTGTAAGTCCATGGGTAATGCCTGGGTGATTGCATGAGTTTCTGGGTAATGCCTGGATGATTGCATGAGTGCATGGGTAGTGTCTGGATGATTGCATGAGTGCATGAGTAGTGCCTGGGTGATTGGAGGAGTGCAAGGATAGTGCATGGTGATTTTATAAGTGCATGGGTAGTGACTGGTTGATTGGAGGAGTGCATGGCTACTGGCTGAGTAATTGAAGGAGTGAATGAGTAGTGTCTGGGTGATTAGAGGAGTGCATGGATAGTGCATGGTTGATTGGAGCAGTGCATGGGTAGTGCCTGGGTTATTGCATGAGTGGATGAGTAGTGCCTGGGTGATTGGAGGAGTTCATGGGTAGTGCCCGGGTGATTTTGTAAGTGCATGGATATTGCTTGGGTGATTTTGTAAGTGCATGGGTAATGCCTGGGTGATTGCAGGAGTTTATGGGTAATGCCTGGCTGATTGCATGAGTACATGGGTAGTGCCTGGATGAGTGCATGAGTGCATGGGTAGTGCCTGGGTGATTGGAGGAGTGCAAGGATAGTGCATGGTGATTTTATAAGTGCATGGGTAGTGACTGGGTGATTGGAGGAGTGCATGGCTACTGGCTGGGTAATCGAAGGAGTGAATGAGTAGTGTCTGGGTGATTAGAGGAGTGCAAGCGTAGTGCATGGGTGATTGGAGCAGTGCATGGGTAGTGCCTGGGTTATTGCATGAGTGGATGAGTAGTACCTGGGTGATTGGAGGAGTGGATGAGTAGTACCTGGGTGATTGGAGAAGTGCATGGGTAGTGCCTGGGTGATTGTAAAAGTGCAAGGGTAGTGTGTGGTGATTTTATAAATGCTTGGGTATTGGCGGAGTGATTGGATAAGTGCATGGGTACTGGCTGGGTAATTGGAGGAGTACATGGGTAGTGCACGGGTGATGTAACAGTGCATGGGTAGTGCCTGGGTTAGTGCATCAGTGGATGAGTAGTGCCTGGGTGATTGGAGGAGTGCATTTGTAATGCCTGGGTGATTTTGTAAGTGCATGGGTATTGCTTGGGTGATTTTGTAAGTGTATCGGTAATGCCTGGGTGATTGCATGAGTTTATGGGTAATGCCTGGATGATTGCATGAGTACATGGGTAGTGCCTGGGTGATTGTAAAAGTGCAAGGGTAGTGTGTGGTGATTTTATAAATGCTTGGGTATTGGCGGAGTGATTGGATAAGTGCATGGGTACTGGCTGGGTAATTGGAGGAGTACATGGGTAGTGCACGGGTGATGTAACAGTGCATGGGTAGTGCCTGGGTTAGTGCATCAGTGGATGAGTAGTGCCTGGGTGATTCGAGGAGTGCATTTGTAATGCCTGGGTGATTTTGTAAGTGCATGGGTATTGCTTGGGTGATTTTGTAAGTGTATCGGTAATGCCTGGGTGATTGCATGAGTTTATGGGTAATGCCTGGATGATTGCATGAGTGCATGGGTAGTGCCTGGATCATTGCATGAGTGCATGGGTAGTGCCTGGGTGATGGGAGTCGTGCAAGGATAGTGCATGGTGATTTTATAAGTGCATGGGTAGTGACTGGGTGATTGGAGGAGTGCATGGCTACTGGCTGGGTAATCGAAGGAGTGAATGAGTAGTGTCTGGGTGATTAGAGGAGTGCCTGGGTGGTGCATGGGTGATTGGAGCAGTGCATGAGTAGTGCATGGGTTATTGCATGGGTGGATGAGTAGTGCCTGGGTGATTGGAGGAGTGCATGGGTAGTGCCTAGGTGATTTTGTAAGTACATGGGTATTGCTTGGGTGATTTTGTAAGTGCATGGGTAATGCCTGGGTGATTGCATGAGTTTATGGGTAATGCCTGGATGATTGCATGAGTGCATGGGTAGTGCCTGGATGATTGCATGAGTGCATGGGTAGTGCCTGGGTGATTGGAGGAGTGCATGGGTAGTGCCTGGGTTATTGCATGAGTGGATGAGTAGTGCCTGGGTGATTGGAGGAGTGCATGGGTAGTGCCTGGGGGATTTTGTAAGTGTATGGGTATTGCTTGGGGGATTTTGTAAGTGCATCGGTAATGCCTGTGTGATTGCATGAGTTTATGGGTAATGCCTGGATGATTACATGAGTGCATGGGTAGTGCCTGGATGATTGCATGAGTGCATGGGTAGTGGCTGGGTAATCGAAGGAGTGAATGAGTAGTGTCTGGGTGATTAGAGGAGTGCATGGGTAGTGCATGGGTGATTGGAGCAGTGCAAGGGTAGTGCCTGGGTTATTGCATGGGTGGATGAGTAGTGCCTGGGTGATTAGAGGAGTGCATGGGTAGTCCCTGGGTGATTTTGTAAGTGCATGGGTATTGCTTGGGTGATTTTGTAAGTGCATGGGTAATGCCTGGGTGATTGCATGAGTTTATGGGTAATGCCTGGATGATTGCATGAGTGCATGGGTAGTGCCTGGATGATTGCATGAGTGCATGGGTAGTGCCTGGGTGATTGGAGGAGTGCATGGGTAGTGCCTGGGTTATTGCATGAGTGGATGAGTAGTACCTAGGTGATTGGAGGAGTGCATGGGTAGTGCCTGGGTGATTTTGTAAGTGCATGGTTATTGCTTGGGTGATTTTGTAAGTGAATGGGTAATGCCTGGGTGATTGCATGAGTTTATGGGTAATGCCTGGATGATTGCATGAGTGCATGGGTAGTGCCTGGGTGATTGGAGAAGTGCAATGATAGTGCATGGTGATTTTATAAGCGCATTGGTAGTGACTGGGTGATTGGAGGAGTGCATGGCTACTGGCTGGGTAATCAAAGGAGTGAATGAGTAGTGTCTGGGTGATTAGTGGAGTGCATGGGTAGTGCATGGGTGATTGGAACAGTGCATGGCTAGTGCCTGTGTTATTGCATGAGTGGATGAGTAGTGCCTGGGTGATTGGAGGAGTGCATTGGTAGTGCCTGGGTGATTTTGTAAGTGCATGGGTATTGTTTGGGTGATTTTGTAAGTGCATGGGTAATGCCTGGGTGATTGCATGAGTTTATGGGTAATGATTGGATGATTGCATGAGTGCATGGGTAGTGCCTGAATGATTGCATGAGTGCATGGGTAGTGCCTGGGTGATTGGAGGAGTGCAAGGGTAGTGCGCTGTGATTTTATAAGTGCTTGGGTAGTGGTGGAGGGATTAGATAAGTGCATGGGTAGTGCTGAGGTAATTGGAGGAGTGAGTTGGTAGAGTTTCAAAAAATGAATGACTACGTCTGGGGGATTAAGGAGTACATAGGTAATACCTGGTGATTGCATGAGTGCAGGGGTAAGGTCTGGGGGATTAAGGAGTACATAAGTGTTGGAAATGGGGGTCTCTAGTTGGCAATGGCTGGCGCCACTGTCCAAATAGGGACCCTTCTCCCCAAGTCAGGGCAAGTGGGCTACCCCCTGCTCAACCCTGTGGTAACGTAGCACGAGCAGCTAGGCCTATCTCAGAGGCAGTGTGTGAAGCATTTATGACCATGCACAATAAGGCAGTAACAACACCACAAAAGGACACAACTCAAGTAGGTATAGAAAAAATAGTATCTTTATCTAAGGCTGGTACCAGACTCTCAAAAGCGTTTTAACCAGCAATCAGGCATGTAAATCACTAGGGACTTAAAAAGGCGATACGTGTTCACCAGAACGTGGCGCTGACTGAGTTCAAGGCCTGGGCCTACGCGACCCGTTGCGCACCAGATACCTGCCATTGGACGGGGACCCAGCACGTAGCTTCTCGAAGAAGCGGAGGCGGTGACAGGCGGACTCCCAGCGACCACAGTTCTCGATGGCAGTGATCCGCAAAGTGCACTCGCAACGATTCGGGCACTCCGGGACAGGCGGGCCCTCAGCGGCAGCAGCACGCGGCTGCGGCGGCCCGGGCTGGTGGTGGTGATGAATCTCGTCGTGCAGCTCCGTGGTGGGCTCACGGCGGCAGCAGCGCTCTCCTAGCTGCGGCGGCCCACAGGACGATTCACAGTGGTGCAAGGTTGACAAAGACGTGGGTACTCAGCGGCAGCAGCTCTCTGTTAGCTGCGGCGGCCCACAGGACAAATGCCAATGATGCGAAGTTAGCAAGGGTGCGAGCACTCAGCGGCGGCAGCTCGCTCTTAGCTGCGGCGGCTCACAGGCCAAATCACGATGATGCACAGTTAGCAAGGGTGCGAGCACTCCGCGGCAGCAACTCTCTCTTAGCTGCGGCGGCTCACAGGACAAATCTCGGTGATGCAACATTAGCAACGGTGCGAGCCCTCAGCGGTGGCAGCTCCCTCTTAGCTGTGGTGGCTCAAAGGACAATCCACGATGTTGCACAATTAACACGAGTGCGGGCATCCAGCGGCGGCAGCTCTCTTAGCTGCGGTGGCCCGCAAGGTTGCAGCGAAGGGTCTGAGGATTCAAAATCAGGCGGGCACTCAGCGGCGGCAGCTCTCTCTTAGCTGCGGCGGCCCACACACAGTTTCAGCGCAGGTTCTGCAGGTTCAAATTTAAGGCGGGCACTCAGCGGCAGCAGCTCTCTCTTAGCTGCGGCGGCCCACACAGTTTCAGCGAAGGTTCTAAAGATTCAAATTAAGGCGGGCACTCAGCGGCGGCAGCTCTCTCTTAGCTACGGCGGCCCACACAGTTGCAGCGCAAGTTCTGCAGGTTCAAATTTAAGGCGGGCACTCAGCGGCTGCAGCTCTCTCTTAGCTGCGGCAGCCACACAGTTTCAGCGCAGGTTCTGCAGGTTCAAATTTACGGCGGGCACTCAGCGGCGGCAGCTCTCTCTTAGCTGCGGCGGCCCACACAGTTTCAGCGCAGGTTCTGCAGGTTCAAATTTAAGGTGGGCACTCAGCGGCGGCAGCTCACTCTTAGCTGCGGTGGCCCACACAGTTTCAGCGAAGGTTCTAAAGATTCAAATTAAGGCGGGCACTCAGCGGCGGTAGCTCTCTCTTAGCTGCGGCGGCCCACACAGTTTCAGCGAAGGTTCTAAAGATTCAAATTAAGGCGGGCACTCAGCAGCGGCAGCTCTCTCTTAGCTGCGGCGGCCCGCACACAGAGTTCACAAAGGTTACCAGTCCGCGTTCCTCACAGTAGAACTAGAGGTTCCGGATTACTCGACGGAGGCTTCACCTGCAAGTAGAATTCCTAGCGAAGGAATTCGGGCGGCTGAAGGGGTGAAGTCTAATCTCCCTGAGTCTTCAGCAGGAGGCGCTCTCAATTCAGGCCCTTGGGTAGTTTCTTCAGCAAGCTTGGTGAAAGTTTCAAAAGTCCTTTCCTCTGTCCGCTCGGACAGAGTTTCGTCTTGACATCCAGAAGGAACACACTTGAAACAGGATTCAGCGCAGCGCTTTATACCTAAAAAGTCTTTGTCCTCTGCAGTCACAAATCACTGCATCCAGTCAGAACCAGTTCGGTGGGGTCAGGGAGCACTTGGTTTACGAGGCGACATCCTGCCCTTTGGGAATCTGGGGGTCTGCTATCAGACGGCCAGTGGGAGATGGAGCCATCATTCACCTTGCCAGGCACGGCCCTGCTCGGATCAAAGAGTCACCCCTCCCCATACTCTAAATGCCGATCTCTCTCTCCAGCCAAGTCTGACCCAGCTGGCCCTGCTGCTCCAAAACCAGACGGCCAATAGACACGCTAGCAAAAGCCTACAGGAAAGCTTCAGACCAGAAAATACCTCGTTTCTAGTAGAGGCATTTTCGAACACGGGCTACGCTAATAATCCTTACTAGAAGATGCATCTCCATGTTCTGAGTTTAAACATATCAAATTCGACGTTCCTATCAGGTTCCTGGGGGCAGGGAGGATTAAGGCGTGCAATACTCAGCCTGCACCTTCTGGCCTATTTGAACGGGTGGCCTCGCAATAGTAAACAGTGAAATGGAGGGTAACTCGCTATTAGAACAAGCTACACAGACATACTTTCAAAGCTGCTTCGGTGGGTAGCGCAAATCAGCGCTGCCGGCCCACCAGCAGTATTTGGTCTACCAGCCCTGGGCACACGCAGTGCACTGATACTAGGGACTGACAGGTAAACCAAACGAGCCCATTATGATTATTCCAATTCATACAGTTATCTTTACACAGGGAGCATTCGCGCTGTGTCACTGATTGGCAGTGGCACAGCGCCCCGAGCATCTAAATCCAGCCAACATAAAAGGTCAGAAGAGAAAAGAGGAAGGGAGACCCGCGCCAATGATGCCAGGTCTAACACACGTCCCCTCCAGCTGAAATGTGGGGAGAACTAACCATTCCCTTGGGAGTTCTCATCACTAAGGCGGAAAAACCTGGACAGACCGTCAGCATTGGAGTGCTATGTACCAGGGCGGTGTTCCACAGTGAAATCCATACCCTGTAGGGAAATGGACCACCTCAACAACTTGGGATTCTCACCCCTCATATGCATCAACCATCTAAGGGGCCTGTGGTCTGTCTGAACCCGGAAGTGAGTCCCAAACAAATATGGCCTCAGCTTCTTCAGCACCCAGACCACAGCAAATGCCTCATGCTCAATTGCACTCCACCTCTGTTCCCGGGAAAGTAACCTCCTGCTTAGGAAGGCTACCGGTCGGTCTAGTCCCTCCTCATTGATCTGTGACAGAACAGCCCCTATACCATGCTCTGAGGCGTCTGTCTGGACAACGAATTCCTTTGAAAAGTCGGGCGCCTGAAGCACGGGTGCAGTGCACATGGCAGTCTTCAGGGCGTCAAAAGTGTTCTGACAGGTGTCAGTCCAGTTTACCTTCTTTGGCTGCTTCTTAGAAGTCAGCTCAGTCAAGGGTGCAACAATGTTACCATATCCTTTGACAAACCTCCTGTAGTACCCCGTGAGTCCTAAGAAGGCTCTCACCTGCGTCTGAGTCTTGGGGGGTTCCCACACCAGGATAGTTTCAATCTTGGGCTGAAGGGGCGCCACCTGGCCGCTCCCTACCTGGTGCCCCAAATACACTACAGAACCCTGCCCAATCTGGCACTTACTGGCTTTGATTGTGAGGCCTGCCTTCCACAGTGCCATCAATATCTCCCAGAGGTGGCGCAGGTGGTCCTCCCAAGAGGAGCTAAACACCGCAATGTCATCCAGGTAGGCGGCACTGAAGTCTTCCAGCCCAACCAACACCCTGTTGACCAGCCTCTGAAAGGTGGCAGGGGCATTCTTCATTCCAAAGGGCATCACCCGGAAGTGGTAGTGCCCATCGGGTGTGGAGAAGGCTGACCTCTCCTTTCCCCCCTCGGTCAAGGCGATTTGCCAATACCCAGACGTCAAATCAAATGTGCTGAGGTATTTGGCAGCCCCTAACCGATCTATGAGCTCATCAGCTCTGGGGATGGGGTGCGCGTCAGTCTTCGTGACTGAATTGAGGCCCCGATAGTCCACGCAGAACCGAAGTTCGGGGTGGTACCAGGCGCTGCAGCTTTTGGTACCAGGACCACTGGGCTGGACCAAGGACTGCTAGAGGACTCAATCACCCCAAGGGAAAACATTTTGGTAACCTCATCCTTAATGTAGGCCCTTACCCGGTCAGTCACTCGGTAAGCCTTGTGCTTAATGGGAGGACTGTCCCCGGTGTCCACGTCATGGACACACCAATCAGTGACACTAGGTACCAGGGAGAACAGATCACTGAATTGCCCCACCAGGTGGTGACAATCACCCTGCTGCTCAGGGGTCAGTGTGGTGGAGAGGACCACACCCTCCACTGACCCATCTCGCTCCCCTGCACACAGGAGATCAGGAAGGGGCTCGCTCTCCTCCTCCATCCCAGCATCTGTGGCCAGAAGCATGCCCACTTCAGACCTCTCAAAGTGGGGCTTCAGGCGGTTAACATGCAGGACCCGCAAGGGGTTCCTGGGAGACAGCAAGTCCACCACGTAGGTAACAGGACTCTTGCGCTCCACCACCTCAAAGGGGCCGGTCCACTTATCCTGGAGTGCACAGGGCTCCACCGGGGCCATGACCCAAACCTTCTGTCCAGGCTGAAACTCGATCAGAGTGGCATTCTGATCATGCCAGCGTTTCATCTCTTCCTGGCTGGTTTCCAGGTTTGCCTCAGCAAGTTTCCTGAAACGCCGAGTCTGGTTCCTGAAGGCCAGCATGTAACTAAACACATCCTGGGGAGGTTTCCTGTGAGATTGCTCCCAGCCTTCCTTGACCAGGCTCAGAGGCCCTCTTACCGGGTGACCATAGAGCAGCTCAAAGGGACTGAACCCTAAGGACTTCTGTGGCACCTCACGGTAAGCAAACAACAGGCATGGTAAGAGGACATCCCACTTACGCCTCATGGGCTCGCCTAGGCCCATAATCATGCCCTTAAGGGTCCGGTTGAATCTCTCAACCAGCCCATTACCCTGGGGGTGGTAAGGAGTGGTGAACTTATACGTTACCCCACACTCCTCCCACAGAGACTTCATGTACTTGGAGATGAAGTTAGTTCCCCTATCGGACACCACCTCTCTGGGGAATCCCACACGGGGGAAAATCCCGATCAGTGCCCGTCCCACCACGGGGGCCGTCACTGTCCTGAGCGGGATGGCCTCAGGGTACCGGGTGGCATGGTCCACCAAGACCAGGATGAACCTGTTGCCCATGGCTGTCTTGGGATCCAGAGGCCCCACAATATCAATGCCCACTCTTTCGAATGGGGTGCTCACCACGGGAAAGGGCTGTAGTGGGGCCTTAATCTTCCCCCCACTCTTCCCACTTGCCTGGCAAGTCTCACACTTTCTGCAGTGAGCATCGGAGCTCCTGCGCATCTGGGGCCAATAGAAGTGGGTGACCAGCCTCTCAAAGGTCTTGGTCTGCCCCAAATGTCCGGCCAGTGGCACATAATGAGCCAACCCCAGTAGGAAGGTCCTGAAGCTCTGGGGTACCACCAGCACATGGGCTGACCCAGGCTCAGCAACCTTAGGCTCGCTGTAAAGGAGGTCGTTCTCCCAATAGATCCAATGTGACCCTGTCTGGTCACCTACTGCCTGGGCGGCTGCCTGTCGCCGCACCCCCTCAAGAGAAGGGCAGGTTCTCTGCTGCTCGCAAAATTCCTCCCTGGAGGGCCCCCCTTCCTGCTGCCAATGGGTCAGCTCCGGTAGGTCCCCCCAGTTCGGCCACTTGTTCCCCTGTAGGTGCCAGGGCATCCCCCTCAAGGTCTGCTCCCTCCGGGACCGTGGGAACCGTGGGGGCCGGTTTCCCGTGCCCCCTACCCCTTCTCTTTGAGGCAGGGGCCTGGGCCATACTTTCAGGCTCCAGACCCTCCTGAACATCCTTCTGAGCTGTCATGGACCGAGTGGTCATACACACCCACTGAGGCAACCCCAACATTTCCAAATGAGACTTTCTCTCCACCGTAGCCCACGGGGAGTTCTCCAGATCGTTGCCCAACAGACAGTCTACAGGCATGGCGGCCCTCACAGCTACTTGAAGAGTTCCTGTGACCCCCACCACTCGAAGGGAACCTGAGCCACTTCACACTGGCTCTCTGAGTTGTCTGCTGACACTACGGGGCAGAATGCATGGGGACAACTTGCTCTTTGGACACCAACCGGGAGCTGACAGCAGTCACACTAGCTCCGGTGTCCCTGAGAGCCTCCACCCTATGGCCATTGATGGTCACCCACTGCCGGTACTTCTGAGTGTTGGTCGGCAGTGTGGGGTTATGGACCTTCTCGAAGTCCCCTAGCGAGACAAGGGTTAACTCTACGGGATCCCATCCACCTTGGACCTCCATTTCTTCCCCCCCAGGGCTACACTGGCAATCTGGCGGGATGGTGCATGGGGTGGTGCACGAGGGGATGCATTTGGGTCCCTCTGGGAACACTGGGGATCATAATACCGGTGGCACACTTGACCACACTTGAAACAAGTAAGGGGTCCCCTATGAACAGGCCTACCTGTCGGAGACACTGGCTTCTTCTCAGGGGGAGGCTAGGACACCACTGCTTGGTTCCCTTCGGAATTACTTTGGGACCCTCTCTGGAACTCCCTCTGTTTACCCTTGTCCCCTCCACTTTTCTGCTGGGGACCCTGCCCACATCGGGCGAAGTCTCCCACAAAACCTTTGCGGACCCGGGTGCTCACCCAGCGGTCCGCCTCCTCAGCAAGCTTCCTTGGGTTAGTCAGCTTGCTATCAATCAGGTGCTGGCGTAGCTCTGGAAAACAGTTACTGGACAAATGCTCCCACGCAAACAAATCATACAATTGCTCGAAAGTTTCCACTTTGCTACCTTTTACCCAGCGATCCATTGCTCGGCAGAAAAAGACACATATTCAACCCACGTGGTACCCTCTAACTTCTTACAGGTCCTAAACCTCTGCCTGTACATTTCTGGGGTCAAACCATAACGGGTCATCAAAGCTTCTTTCATATGGGCATACACCATCCTGCTCTCCTCAGGCAGGTCCAACAGGGTATCCCTACCATCACTCACAAAGCGCCCCCACAATCCCACTCCCCAATCCTGCTCAGGGACCCGGTGGGACACCATTGCTATCTCATATGCGGCAAACCATTGCCCAATATCCTCACTCTTGTGAAAATCCTTAATAACATCCTTAGGAATATAAACTCTACTCTCAGGAGTTACTAACGGTATGCTGCCACCAGAGGGGGAGACCGGGACACTCCTCACCCTGATCTCTATCTCCCTCAACATTCTCTCATGTTCCATTCTCATTTTCTCAAGTTGAAATGACAATCGATTTTTCTCAATGTCTAACTTCTTACTCTCAAGGTCCTTCTGACCTTCCAATTTAGCCATCTCCAAACTATGCCTCCTATCTCTCTCCCTGTCCTCCAGCTCTTCTGGGGTCAGGCTCCTTTGGGATACACTAGTACCTGGATTGGAGGGTGTTCTATCTCCCCCCCCTCTACTGCATCATCCGGCTGCCCTCCAGCATTCTCTTCCTCATCCACAGCGGACTCTCTCACTTCCCACCAGGCCTTCAGCGCCTTGTGGTACTCCTCCTTCCTAGAGAGACCTATAACGGGGACTGCGAAGTGCCTACAAAATGACTTCAGCTGTTTGGCAGTATAGGTATCTAATCTTCCCTCCTCAAAGGCGAGATCCTCCGAAGCATTGGAGGTTGGCCTTCCCATATTAGCAGTACTCATGGCTGCGATCAACAATTCAATACTAAATAACCAACTAAAAAATAATTTGGAGAGGAAAAAAAAAATCCGCGCATGTCTGCGCTTTGGTCTGTACTCACTAGTGGTGTCTACCAGTTATTGTATGTGGATCATAAATGCAAGTTCTGATCCTCACCGCTGACCGCCAATGTTGGAAATGGGGGTCTCTAGTTGGCAATGGCTGGCGCCACTGTCCAAATAGAGACCCTTCTCCCCAAGTCAGGGCAAGTGGGCTATCCCCTTTGATAACCCCTGCTCAACCCTGTGGTAACGTAGCACGAGCAGCTAGGCCTATCTCAGAGGCAGTGTGTGAAGCATTTATGACCATGCACACTAAGGCAGTAACGACACCACAAAAGGACACAACTCAAGTAGGTATAGAAAAAATAGTATCTTTATCTAAGGCTTGGTATGAGACTCTCAAAAGCGTTTTAAAAAGTAATCAGGCATGTAAATCACTAGGGACTTAAAAAGGCAATACGTGTTCACCAGAACGTGGCGCTGACTGAGTTCAAGGCCTGGGTCTACGCGACCCGTTGCGCACCAGATACCTGCCGTTGGACGGGGACCCAGCACATAGCTTCTCGAAGAAGTGGAGGCGGTGACAGGCGGACTCCCAGCGACCACAGTTCTCAATGGCAGTGGTCCGCGAAGTGCACTCGGAACGATTCAGGCACTCCGGGACAGGCGGGCCCTCAGCGGCAGCAGCACGCGGCTGCGGCGGCCCGGGCTGGTGGTGGCGATGACTCTCGTTGTGCAGCTCCATGGTGGGCTCGCGGCGGCAGCAGTGCTCTCCTAGCTGCGGCGGCCCACAGGACGATTCACGATGGTGCAAGGTTGACAAAGACGTGGGCACTCAGCGGCAGCAGCTCTCTCTTAGCTGTGGCGGCCCACAGGACAAATCCCAATGATGCGAAGTTAGCAAGGGTGCGAGCACTCAGCGGCGGCAGCTCTCTCTTAGCTGCGGCGACTCACAGGCCAAATCACGATGATGCACACTTAGCAAGGGTGCGAGCACCCCGCGGCAGCAACTCTCTCTTAGCTGCGGCGGCTCACAGGACAAATCTCGGTGATGCAACGTTAGCAACAGTGCGAGCACTCAGCGGCGGCAGCGCCCTCTTAGCTGCGGCGGCTCAAAGGACAATCCACGATGTTGCACAATTAACACGAGTGCGGGCATCCAGCGGCGGCAGCTCTCTTAGCTGCGGCGGCCCGCAAGGTTGCAGCGAAGGGTCTGAGGATTCAAAATCAGGCGGGCACTCAGCAGCGGCAGCTCTCTCTTAGCTGCGGCAGCCCACACAGTTTCAGCGCAGGTTCTGCAGGTTCAAATTTAAGGCGGCCACTCAGCGGCAGCAGCTCTCTCTTAACTGCGGCGGCCCACACAGTTTCAGCGCAGGTTCTGCAGGTTCAAATTTACGGCGGGCACTCAGCGGCGGCAGCTCTCTCTTAGCTGCGGTGGCCCGCACACACAGTTCACAAAGGTTACCAGTCCGCGTTCCTCACAGTAGAACTCGAGGTTCCGGATTACTCGACGGAGGCTTCACCTGCAAGTAGAATTCCTAGCGAAGGAATTCGGGCGGCTGATGGGGTGAAGTCTAATCTCCCTGAGACTTCAGCAGGAGGCGCTCTCAATTCAGGGTAGTGCCTGGGTGATTGTATGTGAACAAGGGTAGTACCTTGGTGATTAGAGGAGTGCAAGGGTAGTGCCTAGGTGAATAAACCAGTGTATAGCTAATGCATTCATGATTGCATGACTGCAGAACTAATGTCTGGGAGATTAGAGGAATACATTCATAATGCCTTGTGATTGCATGACTGCACAGGTAATGTCTGGGAAATTTCAGCAGTACATAGGAAGTGTCTAGGTGATTTTATAAGTGCATCGATACTGCCTTGGTGACTGAAGTAGTACTATTGTAGTGTCTGAGTGATTCAAAGAGTGCAAAAGTAGTGCCTGGGTAATTTTATAAGTGCATACATACTGCCTGAGTGATCGAACAACTTCAGGGGTAGAGCCTGGGTGATTTAAGAAGTCCAAAGGAAGTGCATGGCTGATTGCATGAGAACAGGAGCAGTGCATAGATAATTGGAGGAGTACTAGGGTAGTGCCTGGGTGATTTCATAAGTGCATGAGTAGTACCTGAGCTTAAAACTTCACAAACTACAATTCAAATTTCAAACAGACAGTGAAAATTATGCGGTAAAATTGACATATACCTTTCCGCAAACTCATCCAAATTACTCTAATTAATAATATCTCTACAAACATATTTCAAACCTCACTTTTGAGCTGCTGCTTTACCATTCTACAACTACTTATAATGTTACACCTAGGCAAATCAAAACAGGAACCCTTCACATGTCTGTGGTATAAGTCTCATCATATTCCTGAAAACATGCATGCATATGTCTGTACCACAACACTATGCACACATCAAAAATTCACAGAACAAAGAGGGTCATTATGATGTCTGGCGGATCACCGCCGCCCGTATGGCGGTGGTGATCCGCCCGCCATTCCCGTCCGCCCGCACATTTCCCCCGCCATATTACGATGGCGGTGGGGACCCAGGTGGACGGAAAGACCGTCTGCCGCTTTTCCACCGGTCGACTCGTCGACCGGGCGGAAAAGGGCTCTAACATGGTGGCGGTGTCTGCAAGACACCGCCATCCATATTAGGATGCCGGCGGAAAGCAGCCTTTCCATGGCGGTGTTGCCGCCATGGAAAGGCATGTGGTCTTTGCCTTTGGGGGCCCGTAGCGGGCCCCCATATAGTTGGCGGGTGGGGGGTGCACATGGGGGTACCTATGGTACCCCCCTGCTTTGGCATGGACAGAGTGGCAGGCACCGCGCGGTGCCTGTCACCTTGTGCATGCCAATACACGAGTCTATTCCCAGCATTGTGGCGGGCGGTGCTGTGAGCACCGCCCACCACAATGCTGGGAATAGGGCTTGCCACCGCCGCGGTGGCATCCTAATATCAGGTGCGGGACCGCCGCACCCCTTGCGGACGGTCCCGCATTCCGCTGCGGTGGCGGGCAGACTTTGTTCGCCCGCCATCGTAATGATGCCCAAAGTTTGAATTTGAAACATACACCAAAAATTATGTGGCATATTTCAATCGTACCTCTCCAGAGACTTATAAAAAGTACTCTAATCACTAATACCTTATCTCAACATCTTTTAAACCACACTTTTGTGCTGCATCTTTACCATTCTACTTCTACTCACAATCCAGAACCTACCACATAAAAAGCAACAACACATCTTTGTTATACATCATGCACCTTCAAAAGTATAAGACATATGAAAATACATATACAAGTAGAGACATACTTCAGACACAAGTCCATGCACACCTTAAAACTTGACAGACTGCCCATCCAATTTGAAAGCAACACCTAAAATTATGCGGTATACTACAAATGTACATATCCACACACTAAACCAAACTCACAAATCCATCTTCCAATATACATATATTACTATACAAAATCTTTTTCAAACAGCATTTAAATACAATGAAACAAACTACAATACACATCTCTACATTTAATAATATATTTCAAACATCACAGTTCTTGAATAATTTTTTAACTTTGAAAATAAAGGTAATACATAATACACCTCACAAATTTATAACTCACCTTCCAAATTGATTTGTAGAATATGAACTATCACAAACTCATAAAAGATTTTCTTATGCACACAATCAATGTAATGCACTGCTCTCAACAAGGTAAAACCAGTAATGGCAAACTTTCCCTCTCTTTCTCCACACAAATAAATGTAAGTAACAAATCACATTGCTTCCTACATAATTTCAAATTGTAAAACCCATTTCTATTGGTTAGACATATTAACCCTTACCAACTGACTTCTAAAAGTGCCCAAACTGGTTCTGGAATATTATGAAGTCGCGACTCTACCGTGCACCAATGCGATGGAACCGCGAATCCATACGGGAGTTCAAAAATATATTACAAATAAAAATACCACTATTTTTTGAGAAAACACCACTTCTAAAGATAGTACTGATTTGGGAAATCTTACTTTAATAATATATCACTTATATATGAATTACAAATCCACATTTTAAAACCACAGATAACATTGAACCCTTCCCCCCTTCTGCCTAATGCTAGTTTCCATAGCAACAGTTCATGGAACATTGAACTGAACTAACAGGTCACAAGTTCACCATATCTTCAAGTTCAACACAGAAGCTTACAAATACAAACAGCAGGTGTGGTTGACGTTTGCAAAATATCACCTTATCCTATCTACTGTACCTTTCAAACATTTTTTAATAACCAATCAGAAACATGCTTTTTAAAGAAAGTAACATGCACCCTATTTTTGAATGTACAATATTCTTAAGCAACCAATCAATTCTCTACTTTTTTAAAAACAGCATCTTGTCCACCATTTTAGATACCTCTAATTCTTCCAACTGACTACCTCAGCTACAGACATGTTTTCATTACTTCCACACATCCCTTCAAGATGCTTACAGTATGGATTGTTGGACACAGCTATGTTTTCTGGTGCAAAAGTTATGCTGAACGCAGAGGTATTGACAAAGACCTAGCCTTGCAAAATGTGGATATTAAATGGATTGCACAGAGAGGATTAAAGTGGCACCAATTGTTGCCTTTGGTTTTTTCATCTCCAACCCCCTGACCTCATGATTGTGCACTGTGGTGGCAATGACCTAGGCACATTGACTGGGGTAGGTCTGGAAATGCTAATGAAGGACACCTTTGCACAGTTGATGTTGCCTTTGCCTCAAACTGTCTTTGTATACTCTAACATATGCCAAAGACAGAAATGGAACTGGTCAAATCAATTCTGTCCACAGTTTGAGAAAGCTAGGAAGAATGTTTATAAAGCTGTTTTGGCATACCTCAGAGATCATAGAATGGGGTCCATCTACAACAACAATCTACGTTTTGATATGAACAACATCTACAGAAGTGATGGAGTGCATTTCACAGATCAAGGAAACAGAGTTTTCCTCAAGAACCTACACTTACATGTAGTTACAACAAATTCATTATAAAAACAAGGGCTCTTTTTAGAACCACCTTATATCCCAACAGTTAAATACTTTTATAAAACATACATATTCTTTTTTTTTTAGTTTTGCTTGGAGTCGCGAACCCAACGCGTTTATACTGGGGGGCCGCGCTGGACGCAATGGAGTCGCAACTCCAAGCACGCGAGAAAAAAAATGCCCCCTATTCTTAATAGTTAAATTATGCCTCAGGGACCCCATCCTCCGAGGCTCACCCATTTCTTCTTCTTTTAAAAAAAAAAACAAATAAAGGGAGGGGGCTGCGTGGCCCCCCTCCCCTGGGCCACTTCTGGCCCCGGGGACCCCATTCCCCAGGGCCGGCCCTCAAGTTGGGGACTGTGGGTGAGACCCAATGCCCCCACGGTCCCAGCTGGCTCCCTGCCTCCTGCGGGAGCTGGCATTGCTTTTGGGCAAGGGGAACTGCTCACATGCAGCTCCCCTTGCCCAAAAGCAATCTGCTTTGCTTTTTGGAAGCGAGAGTAGGTTTCCTGCTCTCGCTTCCAAAAAGCAAAGCAGGGTTTGGTATGACAGGGCGGGAGCCATGCTCCTGTCCTGCCATAGCAAACGGCAATGTCCCGGGGATGGGCACCCCGGGACATTGCAGGAGCCGGCCCTGCCCCCTTTACTTGTTTTTTTACATTTTTTTAACTGTTTATGGCTGCCAACACATTCTGGTTTGGAGTGTTGGCAGCCAATCAGAATTGACCTCGTGCTCGGGAAGGTTTGCAAACTCCTCGGTGCTCAGATATCAATATTTTAATTTTTTGAATTTCTCAGCAACTACAGAACTGATTTACACCATTTAAAAAAAGCACGCTTTCTACACAAAGACCTACCTTTTTGCCAAATTTGGTGTAATTCCGTTCAGCAGTTCAGGCTGTAGCTTTGTTTAAAGTTCCTATGGAAATTAACATGGAGAAAATGCGTTTTGGGACCCCCCTTTTTTCTCGGCCCCCGCTTGACGAATCACCCAAAACTTTCAGGACAGGGCCTGATCTGAGTGAACTTTTTTGGGGGAAATTTCGCAAAGATTCGTCAAACGGCGCCAAAGATATTGGCAAAAGAAAAAACGCTTTTCCTATGGAAACTAGGTTCTAACTATAACTACCTAATGCTGTCAGCATGAAAGTGAATAAAATTAGGTAGTGTGTTGGATGCCTTATCAAGACGTCTTATTATTGGCTGTTGTTTAAGAAAAGAAATCTAATACAGACATGATATGCTTTTGAATATGTGGAAAAAAGCACACCTGCTGTATCTTATTTCGAAACAGCATGTTCCTTCAAGAATGTGCTGTGAACTTGTGACCTACTAGTTCCACTGGGTTGCTAGTTACACTGAGCTAAGACTGTATTGGGTAAAGGGTGTTAAAGAGACAGA
The DNA here is from genome assembly GCA_963921515.1 of Calotriton arnoldi. Lineage (NCBI taxonomy): Eukaryota > Metazoa > Chordata > Amphibia > Caudata > Salamandridae > Calotriton > Calotriton arnoldi. The sequence continues at coordinate 61,139 of CAWUFW010010653.1, forward strand.
ACATTTTTTTAAACGTTGAGGAGTGATGACACAATGTAAGTAATAGCAAGTTTTAATTTCCAACTCAGGACTATGTAATAAACTGTTGTGTAGTATTCAAATTACAGAAAAATGAAGCTAGCTATAGATTTGAACTCCCGTTTTTTTACATGATTTCTCCGCTATGATTGCAAAAACATTGCGAAAGCGTGCCGACAGGAACTTCGTTTTGAAAGGGACGGAAAGGGTTAACATTGGCTAACCATTCACAAGTGGAGATGTAGTAGTCTAAAATGAAAGACAGGATTTCATTTGCTGCATTTCTCATGATGATAGAGTGGAACGTTGAAGAGGTTGCCATTCTAGACTTACTTTGTGTGAGAGTGGTGTACCATTCTTGTGCTTAGTTTTTACAAATCTTAACAGTGTCCAAATTATGCAGAAAGAGCTAAAATAACAATATAATCTACAAACCGAATTCAGTGGTATGTATATAACTTTGTAATTATTTTAAGATGTACATTAGAAATGAAGATGTATATGGGAGTTTGATTAAAAGGAGTATCATAGTGATGAGAAAAAATATATGAGATGAACTGTATCTATTAGAGGGCATGTGTTTAAGAGGTTAGTGGTGAATATTTTGGGAAGTAAGAGGAAAATGAATTAGTGCCTGTTTATTACATTGTGTATTTTATTGAAAAAGTATAGTTTTGTGGAAAGTTGCAATGAGGAACTGAGAATGTTTTAAATGTCTAAACATCATGTGCAGAATAGATACATCTGTCCTTTGCATTCTAGGAGTTGTAGTACTCTTAGTAACATCATTAAACAGGAATAGTGTAGTGAGAAATAAAAGATGAGAACATGTTGTCTGCGTGTACATGAATTAGAAAGAATTAATACTTGTTAGGTATATATTGGGAAGTGTTTGTCAATGTGGTTTTTAACTTATATGACCACTTTACATATGCTTAAATGATGAGATATAGTTTTTGTGCACATAGCTATATATACGGTGGGACGTTTGAGTTTGCCTAAAGATGCAGAGAGGTATATATTTTAGGAAAGATGGGTTGAAGGTGTACATCTATTAAGAAACCGCATATATGTTTACATGGTGATCTATGTTCAGTAAGGCTGATCAAAATTTCACGTGAGGGTAGTGTTTTTCTTTAAACATGGTTTGTTTAAAATTGAGAAGGATTAATAGTGTCTCAAGAATTATTGTGCAAGCTTCATTTTGAGTGTGACTTTTGTTTGAGATCTGCTGAATGTATGTTTTAGAAGCAGAAGAAGTATTTGGGAAATGATGTAGGTATGCAATTTCCAAGATATTTTTGGGCTTTGAAAAATGTGAATATGTTGTTTTCTATTTTAGAAACTTACTGATGCATGTGCATGCTCAGTAGCAAAGCAATGTATGTTTCTAGAGGGCCATGTATTGAATATATATCAAGTGTGATACCTATATTTCACTCACACGTAGCTCAGAAGAAAAGTATGTATACCGTAAAACAGGTAGTTTGATACTGACAGAAGGAGGTAACCAATAATTCAGAGATATAGTGATAACTGTTATGAATCTAACAGCAATGAAGGTACTTTCTCAGTCAGTCAGGCAGTATTCAGGCACTCATGGAATCAGCCAGCCTCTACGCAGGCAGCCATCAAATCAGTGATTTACTATCCATGGAGTTATTCAATTATCCAGAAACTATACATGTACTCTTATAATCAGGCAGGCAGAAATTATGTAGTCATTGAATTATGCAGGCACTACATATACATACATATAATCACCTAGGTACTCTCTATTGAGTTATGCAATTTACAAGGCTGTAACTATGCAGTCATTATAGCTTTTGCGCAGAACCGATGCAGCCATCTAAACAGGCACTTACAACCCATGCGGTCATTGAAATACTGAGGCACAGGAGTGCATTGATGAAACACTCAGATTCTACTCATGCACTCATGTAATAATGTAGAGAGTACCATTTTAGTAAACCTATCGCCCATCCAGCACCTGTGCAGTCATTTAATTACTGAGCCAATAGTTTTGCACTAATACAATCACCCCAGCAGTATACTTACTTTCATCCAATCTCTCAAGCTTTAACAATGGAATAATGCAGGCACTCAGACACTAGTCATGCACTCATCTAATTAGGTAGGCACTACTGATGCACTTATTCAATTCTCCGGGCACTACCCATGTAGTTATGTAAGCATCCAGGCACTACCTGTTCAGTCAAACAAAAAGACATGGGCAGTATCCAATCGCTGAAACACTAATCATCCAGTAATCCAATAGGCTAGGTGCTATGCATGGGCTTAAACAATCATGTATGCACTATCCATGCATTGCATAAATCACCTCTATGCTATGTATGCACTCTTGCAATCATCCAGGTACTAGAGTTGCACTAATTTAATCATCCTACAAGTATCTAAGCATGTATTGAATTATTGAAGCATTAGTCACGCACTTGTAGAATCATACAAACTTTACTCATGCAATAATCCAAACACCCAGCTACTAGTGGTAAGTATGCAGATATGGAATGACCCATGGAGTTATGACATAGTCAGGGAATCATCTAGGCACTAATTGTATCCTCACGGAATCACCTAAGCACTACCTATTCATTCATTCAATCATCCAGGGAGTATTTATATATTCAACCACAAACCCTTGTATTTACAAGTCTCACAGAGGAATATGTCATCTTTAGACAATATGGGTGACAACAATGGTACTCTCTAAATGATTACATGAGTGCATGAGTACAGCCTGAGTGTTTCGTTAGTGCACACGTATGCCTCAGTATTTCAATGCGTGAATGGGTTATAAGTGGGTGTTTAAGGCTGCATAGTTTCTGTGCAAATGTTATAATGATTGCATAGTTACAGCTTGTAAATTTAGTGTTACATTTATAAAAGTGTAGAAGAAGGAGAGATGCAGTAGAAACAGAAAGAACAAGTTGTGAGAGTAGGTGATAAGGCCTTTGCTTTGAAGTGGAAGCTTTTCATTTTGATTCTAAATAGAATGAAGACTCAAGACAAAATAGTGTTTTGCATGAGGAGTTAAAACCAGAAGAGTAGATTAGTGAATAGAAGTAACTGTTGTACAATTTTAGAGGACACTGGATACATACTTCTTGTACAGAGGCTTTCTTTAATAAAGAAAGCTATATCCAGTATATCAAATTAGTTCATGCTATTGATTAAAGACAACAATGTTATCAAATGAAGAATAGTAGTCCTATAGCAAAAGAGGTGATGGTATCTAGAAATGTAGACAAAGATATTGCAGAAGATGTACGAGGAAGGCGTAGTCAGGGTACTCTATACAAATGAAATTGTAGTAGTGTTTCCAGGATTAGACAGGAATCCATTGATATATTAAGAAAATTCCTATGCGTTTTTTTCAAGGCAAAGGTTAAAACACAAAATAAGTTATACCACTCAACAATGTGAACTTTAGGTAGGAGACTGTATTATGTGGAAACTCTTGCTTTATGTTTAGGAGAAATAAGTAGAGCAGTTTTGCATGGTAGTGTGGCAGACGTAGAAAAGGTCTCTGGTGATGTGCAGTTTCGTTTCTTTGGTCCTGAGCAGGATTCTAGGGAAAATAAATAGTTGTTAAGAGTAGGAGTTGCAGAACAAGACACATATATTACAATTGATAGTTTTAAAAACGAGATTACAAAGTTCTGTAAAAAGCAGAGTATGTTTGTATATGTTGTTTATACACTTACTAGAAGATTTAAACACAGACTTTTGACTTATATTTAAAAAGTGAAAAAGTACATTATGATAACTGGCAAAAGTTAGCTGTGTATTTATTTGTAGAGGGATGGTTTGACTGTGTATACGGCAAGTTATATGTAAGAAGTGTTACAATATATTGTAAGATAATAAAATGAACAACAGATAGATATTAGATGCCCATTTTGTAAGATAATAAAATGCCTGTTAATGTATAAAAACTATGAATGTCAAAAATAAAAAAAAACATCAACATTTATTATTCTTTCCAGCCCTGCGAAGGACTGTTATGGACTGCTCTCCAGCACTAACTAAAACTCCACAATCCATGCAGTATGATGCCATCGGCGAAACCTGTGGGCCAAATCTTGAAGTCGAGATTGGACTTTTGAATGGACTCTACTTCGGTGTTGTTGTGCTGCTGTTGAAGTCAAGGGTACTTCAGCTTTACATTGCCTTCTTGCTACTCACTTGCACTCCTCTTAGGAAATGTGCAAAAAAGATAAAAGGGGGAAAAAATACCATGTATGATTTTTGGCAGCATTGTGAATACCTGTAACACACTGCTCACCAACATTTATAACAACACTACAGTCCTTGCAGTACGTGGCCATTCTTAACAACTCTAAAGCCATATCTGTTGCAGTAGTCTGCATCTCAGAAGGGAGTTTCCGACCAGGAATTGTTGCTGCTGCCACTTAAGTAGATGATCCTCCAACTTCACTCTGCTTTAGATGGTATAACATGGACCCTGTCCCACATAGATATTTTTTGTTCGTCCCTCTAGAGAGGGTCTTGTCAGACATTGTGCATTGCACTAGTTTTGCTGCTGTTCTTAATTCCCCATAAGTTTGGGTAACAATCGATAGTTTGATGTTTATTTGGAAGTTATGTTGTGTTTGTGTGTTTAGATGTTGAAAGTTATTTTTTGTGACAGGCACTACCTGTGCAATCATCAAGGACGTCCTTTCTGCATCACTCTGCAAACATGCTTCCAGGCATAGTACTAGTTGGGGGATGAAGTCCCCTTGGCTATTGAGGGTATTGGGGGCCAAGTATCCCTCTTGTTACCTCCAGCAAGTTGTACACAGTCAGTTTGCTAAGAGGTGTTCTGAGGCCACACCCCCTTTCTGCACCCCTCTGCAAACACGTCTCCTGACACACTACTGGTTGGGGAATAAAGTTGTCTTCGATGCTAAAGGACCTTGGGGACCAAGAAGCCCTCCTGGTACTTTCTATAAGTCCTACTCAGCGGGATTTATGAGAGCTGATCAGAGGCCCTGCCCCCTTTCCACAGCATTCTGTAAAGACCATTGCTACCTAAAAAACCATGGAAAATCATTAAAAATCCAAAGGTTACAGGGCTGTTATTGTTAGGAAATACAATTTAAAGAAACCTTAGATATTCACTGAAAAAACCAAAGGTTAGAGTGATGTTATAGATAGGCTGACATTTCACTCATACAAAATCAGAGACATTTAGCAGTTAAGGTTAGCTGAGCTAACTATTAACTTGTGCCCCCGCAATACACTGCTTATGACCTCACATATTACATCACGTATGACATGGTAGGAGACATCACTGATAACATCACTGATGGCATATCAAATGACATCACTGATTCCATCACTGATAACATCATCCTCAGAATCTCTGATGCAGCCACTCACACCCCCATGTAACCATTCATAAACCCACTCCAATGTTCACACAACCATGCTCGAAACCATTGACACACCCATACCAGTACTTACATACCCACTCACTCATTCATAGGTCTATACACAAATCTACTCACTCCCCCATACAGCCACTCATACACCCACTCACTCACTAATACAGACACTGACATATCCACTCATTCACCCATACAGCCACTCATTCACTGTCAGACACTCATAGAGCTACTCACACCTACTCACTCACCCATAGAGTCAATCACACTGCCACTTACACACCTATACACTCATACAAACACCAACTCACTGATTCATACAGATACTAACACATACTCACTCACCTATACAGTCACTGACACAAGCACACACTCACCAATGCAGCCACCCACAATCACTCACTCACACATACTGTCACTTCTATACTCCAACACTCACAGATACTGCCTTTCACATATGCAGTTACTCACCCATATACCACTGAGACATCTACTCACTCACCCATACAGCTCCTCACAAACATACTCACAAACACATACAGCCACTGATTTACCCACTCACTCATCCGTGCAGGGAGTCACACACCCCCTCACCCACCCACACACACACTCATACACCCATGCAGGTACTCAGAGAGCCAATCAATAACCCATACAGCCACTCATGTACCTACTCACCAACCCACGCAGCCACTTGCACACCAACTGACAGACTCATACAGCCATTCACACAAATTAATCACTCACCCATACATGAATCACTCACCCATACAGGCACTGAGACATGTATAATCACTCACTTATACAGTCAGTCATGCACTTACTAAATCATCCATACAGGCATTCATACACCCAGTGATTCATTAACACATCCTTGGTGTATATATATTTAACACTCATTTGTGATGTAACATGTGAGGTCATAAGAGGTGCATTGCAGAGGCGCGAGTCATAGTTAGCTCAGCTAACTATAACTGCTGAATTTATCTGGTTTTGTACGAGTGAAATGTCAGCCTAACTGTAACATCCCTGTAACCTTTGTTTTTTTCTGTGAAGATATATATATATATATATATATATATACATACATACATACACATACATATATATACATACACATACATATATATACATACACATAAATATATATACATACATAAAAATATATACATATTTATACATATATATAAATTCACTGGAAAATACAAAGGTTAAAGTAATATTATAGTTAGGTAAGGTAAATTTGTAAGCAACAACATTAACGTTTTGAACTAAGAAAAAATGCAGAAATTCACCAGTTATAGATAGCAGAGCTAACTATAACTTGCCCACCCACCATGCATTGCTTATGACCTCACATATTGCATTACTCATGACATGTTCTATGGCATCACTGATGATATCTCAAATGACCTCATTGAGGACATCACTCTGATGACATCACTAATGACATCATCCAAGCTTCTTTTGTACACATTGCCATGGTATAGCATTAGAGCTCTAAATGTTAGTACAAAATAGCTCAGAAGAATATGAGGCATCCTTAATGCCAGCGCAGAAACAACTCCCTTAGGTGTAGAAAGCCTGGGATATGTGCCACATTGATCCTGTACCATACACTTCCGGGTAGTTCAGTTCATATCAACAATCAACCACAGATATGTGGGAAAGACTCATTACATATTGTGTTCAATCTGTATACAACTCTTCAGAGGAAGCCAAGTTCCTAAAAATCCTAAACGTCTGTTCCAAAAGGAATGCCCTACTTTGCACAGCTTTTTTCTGAATCAAACCCCTGACAGTCACCGAACCGACATTCAAAAATGAAGTTGATATAAGTAGAGAAGTGGGTAGTGTAAACAGCATTGACTGTATAGAGAGAGTTGACCCTGTACCTGACTGTTTCTAGACAGTGAAACTCTCATGAAAAATACACTACAGAGTATTAAAAAGTAGCTACTAAGAACAACGTACACTCTTTGCAACACTTGCCAAAAAACACTATTTGCTTAAAAAAAGCAATGCCTGAAGGTGCTAAAGATTATACTACATGCAGACGTCATACTGTGGTGAAAAATTACTGACACAGTCTTCTATGTTAAGTAGAAATTGTCATGCTGAAATAATTCTGTCTAATAACTCAAGGCAGCTTACAATACTTAGTTTTCAATATGTAGAATCTTTGCCCTGCTGAAAACCTTTTTCTGCAGTACTAAAAAACACTTGTGTGGAACATAATGAATACAAATCGTCATCTGTCACCTTCTCACAGAGTTACTCTTCAATACAAAGATTTATAACATGTTCAATACCACTACAAACATGATGCATTAGATGCACATGCGTTTTGGAAACAATTACACCCACTAGTTGGACACAGGCTGTACAAAATTTGGTAGAAATGTAATATGGTAGTTACCCGCCACTATGTAAACTATTAAACAAACTAGCACCCTCATTTGCTGATATCATCAGTGATGTCATCAATGATGCCATTTGAGATGTCATCGGTGATGTCATAAATGATATCATAGAACATGTCATGTCATGAGTGATGTAATATGTGAGGTCATAAGCAGTGCACAGCAGGGGCCAGAGTTATAGTTAGCTTTGCTAACTATAACTGGTAAATTTCTCTGTTTTATTTTTAGTTCAAAACATTAATGTTGTCATTGACAAATTCACCTAGCTATAATGTTACTTTAACTTTTGGTTTTTTCAGTGAGTTTCTAAGGTTTTTCTTTTTAAACAAAAACAGATCTTTATATCACACCTAAGTATAACGTTACTTTAACGTTCGTTTTTTTCAGTGAATTTCTAGGACTTTTTTAACGCAAAGTAATATTTTATCATCATGTGTAAAGCCAACCCCCGCCATGGGGGGTTGGCCACAGATGCTAATGCTTTTTAGTGAGCAGGGGGGCCACATGGCCCCCTCCCGAGACTAATTAAGCCCATTCGGCCCTGGGGACCCCAGAGCATTATTTTGTTTTAAAGGGGAGGGGGCAAAGCGGCCCCCCTCCCTGAGCCATGTGATGCCCTGGGGACCCTGTCTCCCCAGACCATTTTCTTCTAATTACAGGGGAGGAGGCACATGGCCCCCATTCCTGATCCTTTTTAGGCCCTGGGGACTCCATCCCCAGGGCCATTTCTAAAAATGCAGGGGAGGCGGGTCACACGGCCCCCCTCCTTGAGCTGTTAATGGCCCCGGGTATACTATACCCCAGGGCCACTTCTGTAAATAAAGATGAGAGGGGTCGGCAAGGCCATTATCGTCTCTGGGGACTCCATTTCTAGGGCCCTGAATACTTAAAGGAGGGTGCCCTGGTGTCTACCCGGGGCACCCACCATATAGTTGTTGGGGGAAGCGGGGGAGCCCCAAGGACCCCCAGAGCCCCAGCTGGCTCCCCGCATTCCGCAGGAGCTGGCATTGCTCCTGTTCAAGAGGGAACTGCTTCTAATGCTGCTCCCTCTGTGCTGAAGGAATATTTCGATCTGTTTCCCTGCTCACTTCAGTGTGGATAGGGAAACAGATCATAAGTGTGCTCACAGCAGGCTGGAGCATTTTTAAAGCTACCGCCCACTGGAAGCAGATTTGGTGTTTGCTCCCACTTGGTGGGAAATTCAAAATTTCTTCTGCCAAGCAAGAGAACCCACAGGTTTTGATGCTCAAGCCGGTGCAGGCAGGGAAACCACTATGTGCAGAGGGTGGGACTCCAGGACATAGCTACTGAATCGGCCCCAGGGGATGGGGTGCCCGGGGCCATTAATGGCTCAGAAAGGGGTGAGTGTGGCCCCCCTCCCCATTTTCAATACTTTTAGCCCCAGGGGTGGGATTGGGGAGAGGGGGCCATATGGCTTTCATCCCCTTTTTTAATAATTTTGGTGCCGGGGATGGGGTCCCTGGGGCCTCTAGAGATGTGGGGAGAGGGCCATGGAGCACCCTCATCTTTTTACCAAATTTCAGCCCCGGGGGTGGGCTCCCTTGTGCACTTAATGGCTATGGGAGGGGGGCCTCACCGCCACATCCCATTTAGTGAGAAAATTGGCCCGGGGTCATGGGGCCCTTGGGGCCTCTGGTGGCTTGGGAGGTGGGCCACATGGCCACTTCACGTTATTCATGATTGTTGCCCCGGGGGTAGGCTCCCCAGAGCCTATAGCTTATGAATGCGGACCGGCCGGCATTTCTTTTATTTTTAGTCCTGCTGGAGTCCTGCAGGATGGTGGCATTTTGGTCCCGGGAGGCCTCCCTCTGGGTCCCCGCATCTCTAACCTGCCACCTTATATTATAATTTTCTTTAACCTCAGGACATGGGACTAATTTCCTGAGTCCTGTAATGGCTGTCAGCAACATATTTCTTAAGTTAAATCAGAGCACTCACTCCCACTGGAGTTTGACTCCCGCGGCAGCCAGATGGCCGAAGGGAAATAAACCTCCCTGGGTCATTCAGAATGCTTTTTATATTGGCACAACAGCAAGAGTTTTTAGATACTCTCACGGACCCAAACATCCAGATGTACAATTATTTTTCAACCTTAATTTCTCAAACACTACTGAACGGATGTACACCAAATCATAAAAAAGCACACTCTGTGGACCAACATCTAGCTTCCTGCCAAATTTGGTGGAATTCCATTCTGCAGTTTTTGGTGTAGCCTTGTCTAAAGAGGTCTATGGAAAATACATGGGGATTTGATGTTTTGGGACCCCCCTTGCTTCACAGCTATGCTTGACGCATCACCCCGAAACTTTCCATGCACCAACTAGTCAAAAAGTAGCACCTTTTTGAAATGTTTTGTGGAGAATCATCAAAGGGGGCAAACGTTATTAGCAACACAAAAAATGCTTTTCTGACCACCACTAGGTTATAATATATATATATATATATATATATATATATATTATCTACTGGCGGTCGCCAGTAGATAGTTATAGTTAGGACCTATTTTCCATAGGAAATCCGCAACATTCTATTTGAAATAACGTTGGTGCCGGTTGACGAATCTTCGTGAAATTTTCCAACTTATTGGGGCGTTTCGGTCAGCTCCTATCCTGAAAGTCTCGGGGTGATTCGTCAAGCGGGGGCCGAGAAAAAAGGGGGTTCCCAAAACGTGTTTTCCCCATTCATTTTTCCATAGGAACCGTTCATCGCGGCTACAGCCCGAACTGCTGAACGGAATTACACCAAATTTGGCAAAGAGGTAGCCCTTGGTTCAGTGTCGTGCCTTTTGCTTAAATGGTGTAAATCCGTTCAGTAGTTCCTGAGAAAATCAAAAGTAAAGTCACATATATATCTATGGCCGAGTAGGGTCCGCGTACCCTCCCGATCACGAGCTGCATGCTAATTGGCTGTCAAGTGGCTGTCAACACTCCAAATCAGGAAGTGTTGGCAGCCATTTTGTCCCTCGGTAGAACCGAGGGACAGAAACAAGTGCGCAAAGCGCAAAAGGGGGCAGGGTAGAAACACCCTGACTCCCTAGGTCTGCTCAGGGGTCCCACAAGGACCCCTGGGCAGAAAAAAGCATTTTTTCTTTTTTTTAAAAATCGGCGGGATGCGCTTAGGGTGCGCGGATCCCGCCGATAAAAAAAAAAGAAAATATATATATATATTCAGGGATTTCTTCACCAGAGCAGCCCCCCACTCCCAGGGCTCGGAAGAAAACAGCACAGCCAGGTCCTTGCAGGATCAAAGTATGTCCTTTTATTTATTTATAACATGCCACCGACAGTGCAAATAAAGACCTACGCGTTTTGGCCTGAGCCTTCGACATATGTAGACATATATATTTCTATACATATATACATATATATATATAGCGATAGATAGATAGATAGATAGATAGATAGATAGATAGATAGGTAGATAGATAGATAGATAGATAGATGGATTTTTTAATATGAAACAGAAAACATATTAACAATTCAAATAAAATAAATACAATTTAAAAAACACATTTACAAAAAATATAAATATGTAAAAACATGCGAGGCGGAGCTTGCCAGGCTCCAAAATGGCTGCTTGCTAGATCGGCTCCCCGAGCCGTATACAACGATCCGTAATTACTCGCACTTCGCCCGGGATCCGCTGCATGTTCTAGCGTTGAGGTGTGCATGACTGCTGGGGCTACGCTCCAATATCCTCGGGAGAGCTGTGCACCCCCTCACGATGCAGACCGTTAGTAAGTTATTGCGGCCTGTGACAGAGTTTGGTTGCTGCGTGGGCGGAGCGGCCTGCTGCTGGTCCTGGAGGGTGGCCACTCTGAGTCTGTGGTGGGCCGCTGTGAACCTCCTGACGTTGTTGCCTTCCTCCGCGCCGGTCCTCTCTGGCTTGTGATGGGCGCTGCTTGAAACCTCTGCTATTCGAGAAGGGGGCATTGTATTGGGCCTTTTTCTCCCTGCGCCCTGTGACAACTGTGCCGCTTCCCCGCTGGCCCCAGGATTGCGACCGCACCGCCCGACTGGACTTGTATTGGGGCCTATGTGCTGTGCACATCCCCCGGGGCCTGTTGCTGCTGCCCTGCTGATGGAGTCATTCAGCTGTTCGACCATACGGCGATCGTCACTCTGCACCTGCCTAAGGCCTGCTACCGGGTATTGTTGCTTTCTCACATCGGAACTAGCAGTGAGCTCATTGCTTATGCACCACCAGTCCAGTGTGTTTCTGCCAGCGATGCATGATCTCTAACCAGAGTGTATTCATTCCCCTCCTCTCTCTCGATCTACTGTACTCTCTGGTTGTATCGTTTCATGCATGTGAAATATTAAGTGGGGCATCAATCTACTTGCCTGAGTGACATGACAGTTTTCTAGCTTTAATAAAACCTTGGATTGCTCCCTTGGCTGTTGGCTGCATGTAAACCTCACCATTACGCCCCTTCCATTATTGATGACCGGTGCTAGCGTTGTGCACATTGATTTCGCCACGTCATCCCAAGGGCCTGCACTTGATCTACTGCCCACTCCTTCTCGGCCGGTTGTTACCAGTGTTGACTCTCCTGCTGGGTATCACAGTGGCTGTGCGCATCTTCATGCTTCTGCTGCTTGGGGCTTGGCTTGGCTTGTCTTTGAATTGATTGACAGGCCGCAGAGATCTGGTCCATTGTCTTGGTCCTCTATCCGTGGTGTCAGTTCTGTCTCTCTCCCCGCCACTGGATCCATTACCTATCTCAGTGCCGCTTCATCCAGGTAAATGCACCAACGCCTCTGTGTGTCATTGCGTGCCCGCCTTGAGGACGCGTTTTCTTTCTGCTGTGTCCTGCTGACAGGTCCTGTGACACTTTGGAGGTGGTATAATACTTTCACTGCCATAATCGTTGCTACCACTGCTGTGCTCTGGTGACGTCGCGCCCAGCCTGAGCTTGACCGTGGTCACTAACCATCTACTCACTCCATTACGCTAGACTCTTGCTGGCTGTCTTGACTCTGTCTCCCGGTTGCTGCTGATCATAAACAGTGTCCTCTCTGCTCTGTGTGGCGACATGGGCAAGTCGGATAAAGCGCAATCTAAACTGAACTTCGAATCACGGAAACCCAGACATAAAGAAGATGCTTCCGGGACATCCGCTCCTGCATCTGGTGACGAATCTGAGGTCTCGGGCAGTGACTTCAAGCACATCCTAGCTACTATCCATAAAAGTCTTTCCGCTATAGATGGTAAGATAGACTCCTTATCTTATAGAATGGACAGTATGTCCGAGCGCCTCGATAAGCATACGGAACGCCTTGACTTGTCCGAGCGACGGGTCTCTGAGCTCGAGGAGGCGCAGATGGAGATGAATAGCGCACAGAAACAAATGGATAAAGTGTTAACTATTCTGCAGGACAAGGCAGAGGACCTCAAGGCTCTGTCTCGGCGCAGCAATCTGCGCATTACGGGCCTTCCAGAGTGAACAGCTATTGGGGTAAAGGAGGTATTTGTGGAGAAACTTCTCAGGGACTTGCTGGGCACCGAGACCTTCTCCTCTATGTTCATCATGGAGCGTGTGCACTGCTCCTTGGGTCCTCGCCCTCCTCCTGGTGCCCCCCCTCACCCCATTATTGCCAAGTTACTCAACTACAGAGACGCAGCTCTCAAGAAAGCCAGGGAATTAGGTGAGCTGCAGTTTGAAGGATCTGCTATTTCTCTGTTCCCAGATTTCACGCTCCGTGTTCAGGAGTCAAGGAGGCTATTCGTCCAAATGAAACGCAAATTAAGGGACCTAAACATTGAATACGCAATGCTCTACCCAGCCTCAGGGTTATGGTTAATGGGTCTGTGAAGATTTTTACTGGCCCCCAGGCCCTCCAAAAAGCGCTCAAAGACTGGAAAATCGTGGAGCGGAATAAGCAGCCTTCAAGCTCTGGAGAAGTTGAGGCCGGCTCGAGTAGCAATCTGGATGACAACGATTGACTGTGCCTAAAGACGCAAGATGCTCAGTGATCTGTTTTTTTTAAAATTATTTATTTTTCTGGTCTATAGTCGATTGGCATGTTAGGTAACAGTGTAGTGTTGATGTTTTTGGCAATGTCTTTTTTATTGCAACTGAATGCTATCCTGCAATTTTTTGTTAAGATCCATAGATATTAGCTTGGTCAGTGCGCAGCCTGTATAAGTACAATGTACACCTTAGAGAATAATGTTATGTGAATTGGATTGTGGGCAGTTTTTTCCCCCGGGGTGGAGATATCATGCTGCTTAGACGGCATTATTTTTCTTTTCCTTCCTTTCTTTTGTTTGTTGACTATAGCTATGTCTGGTCACATCCGCCTCCTAGGGTTACCCCCAAGAAGTCTTGTTTTTTTTTCTTTTTGTTCTCTGATTATTCTTATTTGTTATTGTACTATTTTGAGTTTTTCACAGGGTGGGACATGGTCATATATGCCCAGTTGGGGTTGGCATTGTGTGGGTGGGGGAGGGTAAGGTGGGGGTTTTTTTGTTCTGTAAAAGAAAAAAATATGTAAAAACATATAAAAATATAAACAAATACTATATGATTAAAATTATAAATGCATATTAATAAAAAGTATCTTTAACCAATATTATGAATTGTATTGCAGACTGGAAGTAACAGATACACTATTCTCACTCCAGTTTATGCAACAGTAGAGAAATTGTAAGACTTTGGAAGGGTGATATATATTATTACCACTCCAAACCGTGCAAGGGAAAGCATTGGACTTCGGAGGGGTTAAGTTTACTAGTCCCACTCCAGCCTGTGGAAAAGTAGGGAAAACATTTGACTTTGGAGGTGTTAATTACTATTCCCACTCCAGTCTGTGCAAAAGTAGGGAAAGCATTGGACTTTGGATGGTTAAGATTTACTATTCCCTCTTCAGTCTGTGCAACAGTAGGGAAAGCATTGATCTTCAGAGAAGTAGGATTTACTACTCCCACTTCAGTCTGTGCAACAGTAGGGAAAGCATTCGACTTTGGAGGAGTAAGATTTACTATTTCCACTCTAGTCCATGCAACACTAGGGGAAACATTGGACTTCGGAGGGGTTAAATTTATCTTTCCCACTCCAGTCTATGTATCAGTGGGGAAAGTGTTGGACTTAGGCACGGTTAAGTTTACTATTCACACTCCAGGTGTGCAACAGTCAGGAAAGTATTGGACTTTGGAAGGGTAAGATTTACCATTCGGAGGGGTTAAGTTTACTAGTCCCACTCCAGCCTGTGGAAAAGTAGGGAAAACATTTGACTTTGGAGGTGTTAAATTTACCATTCCCACTCCAGTCTGTGCAACAGTAGGGAAAGCGTTGGACCTTGGAGGGTTAAGATTTACTATTCCCATTCTAGTCTGTGCAACTGTAGGGAAAGCATTGGACTTCGGAGGGGTTCCATTTATTATTCCCACTCCAGTCCATGCGACAGTAGGCAAAGCGTGGGGCTTAGGAGGGGTTAAATGTACTATTCCCACTGCAATCTGTGCAACAGTAGGGAAAGTGTTGGGCTTCAGAAGGGTTAAATTTCCTATTACCACTCCAGTCTAAGTCACAGTAGATAAACTGCTTCACTTATACACAGTACATACTTGAATAACCCTATTATTTCACAAAAAAACCCTCTAAATTCAAATTTTTTTTTTTAAATAAACAACAATTACCCAATTTACAAAATTCATAAACAAACGTAATAATTAATCTACAATTAAAAAATAATGATTATTTAATTATTACTTAACTAACTTTCCACCCCAGACCCCTACAAACCTTGCAAACCCACATCTAAAATATAATGAAAATAATGCATCCTCTCCTTTTACCAATTAAACTGGGAAGATATCAAACAGCAACATTTTTGCCAGCTTCCCATTTTGTTAATTGGGCTTTTAGAAGTTTTTGTTTAGACTTTGTATCCTTGCAGACAATCCAAAAGTGCCACTATTGACATAAGTAAACATGCAGTGCCTGGCATTACTGATGCAAGCATCCTAGAGTGGCAGGGCTTGGTGCCCTCAGAACACAGTTTGACTGTTAGACCTGTCAGCCTTTGGGTGGTCTTCACCCAAACGTTTTTGCTGAAATTCATTTTATGTTGGCCATAGGACTCTGTGCAGTTTGAAACTTCTAATTAGTGCTAAGGTGCTTGTGCTAATGACCCTAAACATTATTTGATTGACATACACCTAATTGGTATATTTAATTTATAGAAGTCCCTTGTAGAGTGACATACCATATACCCATGGCCTGTAAATTAAATGGTACTAGTGGGCCTGCAGCACTTATTGTGGCACCCACTTAAGTAGCACCTTAAATCATGTCCCAGGCCTGCCATTGCAGCCTGAATGCAGTGTTAAACTGCCATGTCGATTTGGCACTAAACCCCCCTTGCCAAGCCATAAACTCCCCTTTCATTACATATAAGTCTCCCCTAAGGTAGGCCCTAGGTAGCCCATAGAACAGGGTGCTGTGTAATTAAATGTTTTACAACTCCTAAACTCATTGTTCACTACCGTGAGGTCTACCCCTCCAATAGGAAAACCTTGGGGATTCCTTATTACATTTAATAAGCTATAATTCATAATTGGAAGGAGAAAGATATCTCATGTTTGATACCTATGAAATTGCAATTATAGACCCTCTTTAATGGTAAATTCAGATTTTTGATTACAGTTTTGAAAATGCCAATCTGGTATTTTCCTGCCTTTATCACTTTGTGCCTGCAGCTGGGAACGATAATGGATTCAACCCAGATCTGTGACTGGGGTGAGCGTCTGAAAAGTTTCAGCGCTCCATCCATCATCTCCTTGTGTTTGCTTTGTTTGCCCTAAGTTGCTAGGGTATGCCCAGACATGGGGCCCTTGCTCACTTTGACACTGGATTCAAGCTAGCCTGGCTGATAAGGGGTTTGACCCCAAAACTGGTCCCAGGATGCTTGTTTCAGTTCCAGGGAAGACCTGGCTTGGCAGTTCAGGCTGGACTATTCCCATGAGGAATATGGTCAAGACTGATTTGCATATGGCTGGGTCTGAACTGGGGTGGCGAAGTCAGCTAAAGAAAAATGATGGATTCAACCCAGATCTGTGACTGGGGTGAGTGTCTGAAAAGTTTCAGTGCTCCGTCCATCATCTCCTTGTGTTAGTTTGTCTTGGGTCACATGACTGGGTGTAGCTGACAGTCAGACGTTGTGTGTTCCTCCCAGACAGTCACACAATAGAGGGATTAGGTGTACCTATATTGGCCATCTGCTGGCAGGATGGGGGGCAGAGCTCAGCACAGCCCCACTTACTCCTGAATATCCTGTGCTCTGCCTTCACACAAAGGGACTAACAACCCTATATTGTCACCGCAGCCAGCTTGGAGCCAGGGCAGTCGAGTCAGGAAAACCCATGCACTTTATAGAACCTTTCCAGAAGCTTCTCCCATCTTCCAGAAGAAAAACACCAGGGTATAAAAGTAGGACACTCAGACCCACTCTTCATTACACTTCTGGACCTGTGGATCATCTGCTGGGAAGAAGGACTGCTGTGCTGCTGAGAGGACTTTTACTCTGATGGACTGCTACTCAGAAGGAGCTACTGCCCTGCGTGCTGACCTGCTGCTTGCTGCCCTCTTGCCTGGGAAAGGAGAACTGGACCTGCAACTTCATCTTGAACCCAGTACCCCAGAGTGACTCCAAGGGTTAGTCTGCAGGCCTCCTGATCTGAACCTCAGAGGCATAAACGGTTCCCCAAACAGCTATTGGACCCAGCTGTAGTAATTTCCTGACCCCCAAGTTGTGCATCTCAGGTCCTGGCTCACAGACACTGAAATCAAGCTTTTGGGCTCTTCACGGCCACGTACAGGCCTGTTTGCACTGAGATTTTGCTGCTCGCACAAAGTGCGAGCTGCCACCACCCCTTCTCTTCGCACTGCAGCATTGACCTTTCATGGGGGACCATCAACGCGAAGTTCTAGCCCACCCGTCTGTGACGCCCGGCCTACTCTTCATGCCACTCTGACAGCCTTCTGCGATGCTCTCCTTACTCTTTACGGCCCTCTCCAATGCGAACAGAACTTTTGGCACAGAACTTGAAAAGGTAAACCTTCACCGGGACAGATTGGAGACTGTATCCAACCTTCGCTCAAATGCAGTCGGCCTAAACTCTTGACTTTTACCTGGCCCAGTGCGACCACATAACCCCAGTTGGTGCTTTGTGCTTTTTGGTGCGATTTTCACTTAAATCTTTGAAAATCCATAACTTTGGTTGTACTGATTGGATTTGTGTTGTGTTGGTGTCAATTTTTTATTTTTTTATTTATTCTTCTTTTCTAAGTTGGATTGAGATTTTTCTTGTATTATGTTTTCACTTTATTACTGTTGGTGTGCTGCATAAATACTTTGCACATTGCCTCTAAGTTAAGTCTGACTGCTAAGCTGCCCAAGATTAAATACAGGTAAATTTAGTGACTTTTTGTGGTTCACCCTGCAAGAGATTGATGCTGTTGCTTGACCACGACTCACACCCCAATCAACCAACAACCCATTTTCTCACAGCCACCGCGTGCACCATCCTTATTTCCTTTGGGCAAAGTAACTGAAAAGTTGAATGAACAGTCACAACAAGTTGGATTATACTTTGTAGACTTCCCATGTACATCTATGTTTTATTTTTAAGTGGGTCAGATTGCCTCCAGTGGAAAGATATTCCCTTCTTTGCCCCAACGAGCCTCAGAATGGCAAATAGTGCACACTTCAATGTACTTCTGGCTCTTGTAAATATGCACAGAATGCCAAAACTGAGTTATTTGGCTGTGCCAACATCAATAATCTTAGGGTACAGGTCCAGGAGTAAAACATTGGAGGCTGAGTTACTGGTGTTGTTTTTATGAGTAGCTGCAGACAGTTTTATCTGCTTGGAAGACTTGTTTTCATCAGTTCATTAAGAAAAGGAACAGCAGGAGGAGGGTGGACTTCGGAGCTCTGCAGGAGCTGAAGTACCATAAGCTCTCGTCATCTTTTTGCCTCCTGTACAAGAGTAAAATCGATGCTCAGGATGCCGCCAGTCTCCTTCTGAAGCCTCTTCATGCCTTACTTATCAGCGCCGCTCCCACTCCCGTTTGATTTCTCAGCTGCACCGACCATTCTAAGTGCCATTTCTGGCAGACTCTCAGTGGCTCTATTCAACTCCTGCACTCTACGAGGCCTCCTTTCTTTGGATTCTTTTGTTGCTCAGAGTAAAATTAGATTTATTAATTTTTGTGGATTTTGGCCATAATGACCACTTTGAGCACTCTCCATGTCAGGTACTTCATGGGCCGCTATCCTTCTACACTCAGATATAATATAAGGCTATAAATTCCCTCATCTTCTGCATGAATGGTTATTTGAACTGTTCCTGCTTGGAGTATATATACACTGATGAATGCCATATTTTTTACAATCATTTGCCTTTTCACTTTCAACTTGTATGTTACATGATTTTGTACCTTCATTTGGTTATGTAGAAGTTGACATTCTTGTGGTCTAGTTCTACTATGTTGCAGACACTATTACCGTGGTATCAGTGCCTCTCTGGTTATTTTTTTTTTTTTCACTGCTTTTTCCTCCTCATATTTTATGGGATAATCAAGGAGGCTTAAATTATTTGGTAAATCCTATCGTCTTGCGCTTAAGGCTCCATCTTCGACGTTCAGTGAGTTCTCAATTGTGTATAATCTTATACTTACTCATGACATTATGTCCTCTGCATTCCATAAACCCATTTCTTAATCAAAGCCTCAAACTGTTGCATCTGTAAATAAAAGGCTCAAACAAGATCCCCCTTCTCCGGAAAAATCATCCTCATCAATTTTCCTGGAAATATTGTTGAAGGAATTGAGACCACTTCACCCTTTTGATGACCAAACACATTCAAAGCTTGAATGATAAGTGGTCTCTGGGGGGGAACAAAGACTGAGTGATGTCCACTGGCAGAAATTGGGTTAGTGGTTGACTGGGGTGTGATCCCTGGTCAAGCAGCAACCACAATCCTAGCCAGGGTAAGGCACACGCAAACCCCAAATTCACCTGTGCTCACCCCCCTGGTAGCTTGGCAAAGAGCAGTCAGGCTTAACCTAGAGGCAATGTGTAAATGTTTTGTACAGCAATTCAAACTGTTAACAGTAAAAATACCACACAAAAAGATCCCACACCATGTTAGACAAAGAGAGCAAAATGTTACTACATAAAACAAGACCAAAATGACAAAAATCCAATTAGTAGATCAAGAGATATTGAATTTAAAAGGTTTAAGAGGAAATTGCCCCAAAAGGCATAAAGCGCCAACCATGGATATCTGGTCTTTCAGTACTGGGACAAAGACACAAGTTCAGACCAACCACAATGGAGGGCAGGCAGGCTACTGAGACCCAGTTAGGCCCTTTGGACAGAGTACCCTAAATCCTGGGTTGTGGAGCGTTAAGTGGAACCACGTCGAAGATGCATCTCTCAGCCGAGCTGATGCGTTGGTTCCAAGATGTGAGGAGGCTGCGGTGCGAGGTTCTAATGTGTCAACATCGAGGATACCGTCAACGAAGCTTGTGATGCGAACTTGAGCGTCAGGAATGCGGCGCACAGTCAGGGCGATGCGTAGCTTCTGAAGAGCTGCAAGGCGAGAGTTTGGCGTTGTTGCTGAGGCTGCTGTCGATGAGAGATGCAAAGGCCTGCACCAGGGATGCATCACACAGTGGTGGTTCCGATGCGGTGTTGCGTTGTGATGTGATGTTGGTCTTTTGCGACGGTTCTGATCCATGCAGTGTGGCAATGCGTCGGTTCTGCTCAGGTTTGCTTCACACTGCAAAGGAGATGTGCCGGTTCTGCTGGATCCAATGAGGATGAGAGAGCATTGTAGGCCCAATTCCAAAGGTCCAGAACTGTGGTGGCACCACTTGGCAGGGAAGACTCACCAATGGCAGAGTCCAGGTGCAAATGCAAGGTTGTTGGAAGCCTGTTGTGTCCCTGAGGATTCAGAGTCACTCTGAGTTCTGTGTTCAAGTGATGCAAGTCCAGTCCTTCTCACCCAGGCAAGAGGGCAGTAGGCAGCAGGTCAGCACAGCAAAGCAGGAGTTCCTTCAGAGCAGCAGTTCCACAAAGTGGCTGTCCTTGAAGTGTAGTGAAGTGGCGGTGTCTGAGACCCTTCTTTTAGCCACACTTGTGCCTTTGAAGTGGGGATAAACGTTTAGAGGTATGCCTTTGAAGAGCACAGAGATACTGCCTTCCCTGCCCTTACTCCAGGCTAACGACAAGGCATATGCAGCCCTTTCTGTGGAGACAGGACACATCCTATTCAGGTATAAGTGAGGTTGGGCACAGTTCCTCCCTCCCATCCCTCCAGTAATGGCCAATCCAGTCACACCTACACTCGCATTGTGTGTAGCTGTTCAGGAGGAATACACAATGCCCAACTGCCAACCTCACCCAGTCATTTGGCCAGAGACAGGTTGGAGACACCAAATGGCTAAGGCAAAAATATGCCAACTTTCTAATCCGACTTAACCATAAATTGAGGTTATAAATTAGGATTCCAGAGACATCAAACATGACACAGTACTCTCTTCCCATTTGGAAATTGCACTTATAAAATATAGCTGAGCACAGGCCTCTTAGCACTGATTGGCAGCAGTAAATTGCACAGAGCTAAGGGCAGCAAAAATGAAGTCAGCAAAAACAGGAATTCCGAAGGCAAAACGTTAGAGGGGAACAACGCCAAGGATGCCAGGTCTAACATCTATGATGAGACAAATGAAATTGTTGCAATGGAAAATGATATTATTTTACTCAAGAAACATGCAGAGGATTTAAGAAACTGGAATAGAAGTTTCAATCTTTGCATACATGCTCTTCCTGAAGAAATTAAGGGAAAGGATTTGATACAATTTTTTCCTCAAATATTAGACCTTCCTCAATCTACTGTTCTGAATATCCAAGGAGCTCATGGACATGGTCAGCGACATTCTTCATAAACGTCTTTAGCCAGACCTAGAGGTGCTGTAACCTTGTTTTTAGAATTTAGAAATCTTTTAAAAGTTTTAAGTGCAGATAAATTACAGAAGCAATTATTTTGGTCAGGTAAGAAGATGTTCTTTATTCAGGATGTTGCAAGAGAAATAGAAAGCAGAAGAAAGGTTTGTTTGATCTTTCTCCATCTCTCAGAATGCTGGGGTCCGTTATGGTCTATTACATCCATGCCTTTTTAAAGTCACATACAAGGACAATACTGTTATCTATGATGATCCTGCAGTTCTTTGAAAGTTTATAAAAGATCATACGGGGGAAGGCATGGACACACCTGGTTCTGCTCCTCGCTAATCTCTATAGTTTGTTGTCATTAGTGTAATATGATTGCTTCTCTTATAACTATTGTATTTCTTCATTGTGTTTTCCTTTCCTTCTCTGTACCTAGTGTTGCTCAATGTATTCCTGTACTGCTTATCCATGTTTTTTCTATAAATAATGAATGTGTCCTTTTTATAGTTTATCCCTAGTACAGGTTATACACATTTCTTATTGTAAGCATATGTTTGTTTCTGCATCACTGTGCTTCAATGTTCGACGCATTCAGTTTCTTGTGTCATCTCCATTTTATGCTTTCACCATTCCTATCCTGTTTTCATCCCACAAAGGTTGGTAATTCAATCTCCACTTTTTTGGTTTATACTGACTTTTCTTCCTCTATTTACCTTTTAAACCCTTTTCTCCCTTTCAGTCAGTGAACTTGCCTCCTTTTATTCACAACTCTTGGTTTTGTTTCTTCCAATTTTCAAACATACCTGTAAGTTGTTGACACCTTGTTTTCCTCTAACAAATGTCTATTACACTAATTTAACTGATATGCCTTTGTGACATAATAAATTAATTAGCATTAACAACCGAGTGACTTTTTGGAAATCATGGCGCGACTGAGGTATAAAATGGGTCTATGACTTAAGATGATACTCCTATTTCCTTCCCCCTATTTCAATTAAAATGTAACTGCCCTAACTCTTTTCTACCTTGTATCTACTCATTGATTGATATTGTTTTGATGTCCTTACTATGTCGCAAGATGCTGAGGAAGCTTTGCCCAATAGCTCACTCCTTCTGCTTTTATCATTGATTTCCAGGGCAACACTTGTTTATACATTTTGTTTTATTTCAGGTCCCTTCAGAGCTAAGTTTAAGATAGAATTGACTTGGGAATGTGATCAAAGCCAGATTTGATCTCTTCCTTTCTGAAATGAAATTTGGTTAAAAACTCATAAAACATCTAGAGCTGCAAATACAACTCAGGTGTTATTTTTTGTGTATAAAAGAATTTAAGTTACTCCTTTTTCTGTTTCTAAAATCTCTAAAGACTCTAGTGGTATCTGTTGGTCTCAGTCCCAACCTAATGGTGATTTACTTCACATAATGTTTTGGTGTCCTCACACCGTAACGTATTGGCGTAAAGTTTGCAACAAATTAATTTACTTTTTCATACCTCCTTTCACATAAGTGTAACTGCTATATTCCTTGGTAGTTTATCTGACAATTGTGTTCTACAATTCCCTCATAATAAATTGTTAGATCTTAGATTGACCATTGCTTTTCAAAAAATAACTATCAATTGATAATGCTTCACTTATATCTTGTATAAAGCTTTGTGGTACGCAGTATGTTATAACCACAGACTTGACAGAACTTATCAATTGACTCTAGATTCATTAGTCCCATTTTCTAATTGGACTTTTCCCAATATTGTTGGATATATTTACAAAGAGGAGTTCAAATTTCAATTCAAATGAGTGGAAGAAGTATTTCTCTATTGCTCCCAAACGGAACGTATCAAATATTACGTGTAATAAGTTAATCCTATGGTAGTCTATGCGAAGCTTAGCCTTGCTACAGTGAAAAAGGAGTTGGTGAGTTTTTCACTGCCAGGACATGTAAAACATGCAAGCACTCATCACCAGCAGATTAGACTACGGCAACTCCCTCTACTTAGGAATCACATCCCAACCGTTGACTTAACTCCAGACCATCCAGGACACAGCAGCCATACTCATCGTCAACCTCCCCAGATGGACGCACATCACCCTCACCTCAGGAAATTTCACTGGCTACCAGTCGTGAAGAGATGTCAGTTCAAGCTGCTCACCCATGCATACAAGGCACTACACAATAAAGGACCAGCGTGAATATGACTCGGTATTTAGCATACCATTACTTCGCAGCTTTTTACTACGAAGTTTTTACTTAGCAATTACCGTTACTAAGCAAGTTTTTAGTTCGCATACCTTTACACTGCAAGTGTTAATGTATGCGAACTAAAAACTTGCCTAGTAATAAAAACAGACATTTACCCCAACACTACACTAAATACAAATACACTACCCTACACATAACAAACTCTAAAACACTACCCAAACCCCCAAACACTACACTACCCTACACTACACAAACACCACAACACTACCCTAAACCCTAAATCACTACCCCCTGCACGACCCTCCCCCTTCCTCCAGCTCGCTCCCTACACTCAAACACTACCCTGCACGACCCCCCAACACTACCCTAAACCCTAAAACACTACCCTACACTACACAACACCACAACACTACCCTAAAACCTAAAACACTACCCCCAGAATGACCCTGCCCCTACCCCCAGTCCTGTCCCTACTCCCAAACACTACCCTTCACGACCCCCGACACTACCCTAAACCCAAATACACTACTCTACACTACACAAACACCACATCATAACCCTAAAACCTAAAACACTACCCCAGCACGACCCTGCCACTACCCCCAGTCCTGCCCCTACTCCCAAACACTACCCTTCACGAGCCCCGACACTACCCTAAACCCAAATACACTACTCTACACTACACAATCACAACTACACTACCCTAAACCAAAAAAACAACCCCCTGCACGACCCTCCCCCTAGGCCAACGCCCCCGGCTTACCTCTCCTGACGTCCTCCTCCTAGGTGAGGAAACCTATGCATGACTCCGTGGCGCCCATGGCCCCCTCACTCCATTACGACTGGTGCTGCTCTCCCTATCCCTTTTCAGCCACTCCATATCACCTCCCCCTGCCACTTCCTCCTGGGAGGAGTAAGTTGTCTGCATTAATTCTTACACTACTTAATTGCCTCCGAACTCTTAAACTTCCAATGCGCAGGACAAATACTGATCCTTAACGGACCGAGGATCAACTAACTCCCTTAACGCCTTAAATCAGAGGAATAAGAAACACGCTACAAGTGGCACCAATTAAGAGGTTGATATGTCACAGAGGAATACACGTGTGCAAAAGTTAAAGGGCTTGACTTACAGTGAAAAGAAATTCAGGAGAGAGAAAAGTCCAAAAAGATCAACACAATTAAAACACTGAAGCAGCAAAGAAGTATCCCATGTAATATAGGTTAAATGCATCAGAGTGGAAATAGGGACTCCCTAGTAGCAGATGCACTAATGTAAAACAATTCAAGGCAGTTCTAATAAAAGAACAAACCAGGAGTAAGTAGAAGCCCTCTGGAATGTGGGTACGAGACCTGAGCGTCAGAGTCTCGTCGGGCGAGTGAGTCGATGTAAATCTTAGAATTGAAGTGCACGGGGTCGCGTGGTACCTTAGTGGGATCTGGATTTAACGGCAGAGATCATCTCCAGCTCCGCTTCCTTCTCACCCTGCCGACATCACCATGCAGTTGTCATCGCGCACCTTCCTGTGTGCGCTCATCCGGTCAGCGTCGCTTCCTGGGAGGAGTTCTGCCTCATCCGCCATAGCGCCATTGTTTACCCATTACAACGCATGCGTAGTTACAACGCATGCGATGTAACAACTTGCGTAGTAAAGGATACGCGTTGTTACATCGCATGCGTTGTAACGCTTGCGAAGTAATGGTATGCAGAGTAAAGTCTCCATAGTAATGGGTAATTACCAGACCTTAACAATCAAAACAATTTTCACCAACCTACCAGGAAACTCTGCTCCGAATCCTTCTTCCTAGCAGCCACCAGACGCATCCGCCATACAAACAGTGGAGGCCGCTCCTTCTCCAACCAGGTGGCCAAGGCCTGGAACAGCCTCCCTCTGCACCTCAGAGCCTCACCATTGCTCCAGAAGTTCAGGCAGGACCTCAAAACCTGCATGTTTGACCAATAGGACTACAGGCAGCATGAGCTTGGTCCCCTAGCACCTCGAGGCCCTCACGGGTGATGCAGACACGCTTTACAAATCTTGATTGATTGATTGATAGTGCCTACCTTAGGGGTGGCTTATAATTATTAAAACAGAAGGTTTAAGCTAGGCAAAATGTATATTTTGCCTTCTCAAAATGGTGGTTTAAAACTGCACTACAGGCTGCAAGGGCAGGTCTGAGACATGCTTTACAATGCTACTTTAGTGGGTGGCACAATGAGTGCTGCAGCCCAATTGTAGCATTTAATTTACAGGCCCTGGGAATATGTAGTACCATTTACTAGGGACTTATAAATATATTAAATGTGCCAAGTGGTTGAATACCAATTTTACCTTGTTTGTAAGGAAGAACACAAGCACTTCATCACTGTTTCTGATGGGGATAAAATGTGCAAAATCCTAATGCCAACTAAAACAGATTCAGCAAAAAAATAGGGTAGTGAAGGAAAGAATCTGGGTGAATACCACCCAAAAGATGGTCATTTCCAAAAACACTGTCTGAATAAATAAATACTCAAAATATTACTGTACCATTGTGCACATGAGGGTAGCTAGCATTCAGATATCTGGATGAATACTGTTTGAAATTGGGCCTCTAGTTATGCTCCATGTCCAAGTAGGGACCACAATCCTAGTAAGGGAATGGCAGATACACAACCTAAATTAACCTGTGCTCACCCTCTGGTGCAGTCAGGCTTAACTTAAGATATGATGTGTAAAGTATTTGTGCAACAATTAAATTGCAGTAACACAGTGAAAACACCAAAAAAGGACTCCACACCAGTTTAGAAAAATAAAGTATATTTTTATGAGTAAAACAAGATCAAAATGACAAAAATCCAGTAAGCAGAACTTAAGATATGAATTTTTAAAGAATACATCAAAAAGTAGTGCTTAGAAGCAAATAGCGCTGAGGGGTTACTAGAGGTCACACTGGACCAGGGTAAATCCAAAGCGAAGACCGACCATGATGGAGCGCAGGTCACATACAGGACTCACGCAGGTCCCGCTGATAAAGTACCTTAGATGGGGCAAGCGTCGGCGTCGAAGACTCGATGCGTCTGTTCCAATCAACGCAGTCTGGTAGATGTGTCGCTGTCACGCCTCGCAGACGGGTACCACGTCGTTGTCAAACCCCTTTATGATAAAGGTGATGCATTATTGTCGCGCCTCACAGTCAGGTCCCGTTTCGTGTCAAACCCCTTATGATGCAGGCAATGTGACGGCGTTGAGCCTTGGAGTCGGGAACTGTGTCATCATCGAGCCGTGCACGGATGTCCTCCAAGTGCCGCGTCGAAGTGTACTGCATCGGTTCCTATCAGTGCAAAGTTGTCACTGCATTTAATTTTGCAAAAAGAGCAGCTGCAGAACCCACTTTCAAGGTCCAGGACTGAATTGGCAACTTTTGACAGGACAGTACTCACAGTTGGCAGAGCCCAGCAGATGAAGCAGAGTTCAAGAAAGTGTTTGATGGCCCTGAGCCTTCACATCAGGAGGCAAGCCAGCAAGCCCTTGGAGTCACTTAAGTTCTTTGAGGATGTAGAGATGCAGGTCCAGTCCTTCCCACTTCCAGGCAAGAGGCAGTAGGACAACACAGCAAAGCAGTTCAGCAGAGTGGCAGTTCCTCCTGGCAGTACATCAGTCCTTCTTCCTGGCCGAATGTCCTCAGATCCAGAAGTGTACTAAGTAGGCCTAGGCAGAGAAATTGAAGAGAATTCGGGACATCTGCATTCCACATGTAACGTGAAGTTCCCAATAAATTCTGCATTTCACCGCATAGTGGAGTTTTTTTTCTGTTGGTGCACGCAAGACTTGTTTTGGCGCATGCTGTCGAGCACGAAAAGACTTTCCGGCCACTAGAGAGTGCGTGCGAAATTTATCAGCCATTGGCAAGCGTGAGCGACTGTACCTCGAGCAGATTCTCTACTCAAGAAGCATCCAAATCTACTTGAAAAGGCATTTTCGAGTTACTATTCTACTCTAACAGAGTGTTCAGGTTTTTTTTTAGTGTGAGAAGCCTTTTTGATATTTAACTTTTTTTCCCCACATGAAGGAAGTGCCCCAGAGACTCTAGGTTCCTGTTCCTGTCCAGAAGCCTCCTCCAACTGCTTTGTCCTTTTCTTGGTAACTTTTTATTTAGATTTGGAGCTGGAAGGATCACTCTCTTTGTCTGCTGCAAATATGCCATTAGATTTAAAGACTTTTTTTTTTAGATTTCACAAGTAAGTTAAAAAACTCTTGAATAAGGGTGTTGGTTATTTGATAGAGGGTATGCACCAGTATTTATTTGAACTGTTATTCGATTTTTAAAATGTATTGTGTTAGGTGGCTTGCAGTTTTTGCATTTAATTTTTCTTCTTTTGTAAAGGATCAATGCTGCACAGTTCAGTAAATCTTCTCCATGTTTTTTTAAATTTCCAATATTAATTTATTGTACTATGTGGCCTAGTGTGCCAATGGGCCATCTGGTCAATAGGCCCAGGTCAGTACTAGTCACGGGTGCAAGAAGCAACTGTTTCTGTGGTATATGTTGTTTAAAATGTGGTGATTTTCTTCGTATTTCTCTTTTTTGTGTGTAAAAAGTGTATATGTGGGGTAATAGTTCATGTCTTGGAAGGATGTGTGGTGACTTGTTGTAATATTTTTATTGCTCAGTTACTTTTCTTTTTTGGCATTGCTGAATAAATGGCAGTGTTTATTTCAGTGTTTCCAATGCCTCCTTTGTCTGGCCAGTGAGTGTGTGTCTGCCATAGGCCACCATTTGTCTTTGTTCTCCATGCCATGTAACCAGGGGCCATTTTGTGTAGTCAGTGTCCATAGGCCTGCACTTGTTCTTTGTTTTCCATGGCTCCTTGCTTGTTGTTGTTTGACCATGTGGCTGGTGATCATTTTGTGTAGCGATACAAAAGGGGATGATGGACGGAACGCTTGAGCCAATCAAACACTCACCCCCAGTCAACTGATCTGGGTTTAATCCATCATCATTCTTTAGCTCACTCCACCACCCCAGTTCAGACATGGCCATATGCAAATCAGTCTGACCCTGTGCCTCATGGGAACAGTCCAGCCCGAACTGCCAAGCCATGTCTTCCCTGGACCGGAAACAAGCATCCTAGGACCGGTTTCTGGCATTTCAGCCGTCATCAGCCAGGCTTGCTTGAATCCAGTGGCAAAGTTCGCCCTAAGTTGGCGGGGGTATGCCCAGACGTGGGTCCCTTGCTCACTTTGCCACTGGATTCAAGCAAGCCTGGCTGATGACGGCTGGAATGCCAGAAACCGGTCCTAGGATGCTTGTTTCTGGTCCAGGGAAGACATGGCTTGGCAGTTCGGGCTGGACTGTTCCCATGAGGCACAGGGTCAGACTGATTTGCATATGGCCATGTCTGAACTGGGGTGGTGGAGTGAGCTAAAGAATGATGATGGATTAAACCCAGATCAGTTGACTGGGGGTGAGTGTTTGATTGGCTCAAACGTTCCGTCCATCATCCCCTTTTGTATCGCTTTGTTCGCCCTAAGTTGGCGGGGGTATGACCAGACGTGGGTCCCTTGCTCACTTTGCCACTGGATTCAAGCAAGCCTGGCTGATGACGGCTGGAATGCCAGAAACCGGTCCTAGGATGCTTGTTTCCGGTCCAGGGAAGACATGGCTTGGCAGTTCGGGCTGGACTGTTCCCATGAGGCACAGGGTCAGACTGATTTGCATATGGCCATGTCTGAACTGGGGTGGTGGAGTGAGCTAAAGAATGATGATGGATTAAACCCAGATCAGTTGACTGGGGGTGAGGGTTTGATTGGCTCAAACGTTCCGTCCATCATCCCCTTTTGTATCGCTTTGTTCGCCCTAAGTTGGCGGGGGTATGCCCAGACGTGGGTCCCTTGCTCACTTTGCCACTGGATTCAAGCAAGCCTGGCTGATGACGGCTGGAATGCCAGAAACCGGTCCTAGGATGCTTGTTTCCGGTCCAGGGAAGACATGGCTTGGCAGTTCGGGCTGGACTGTTCCCATGAGGCACAGGGTCAGACTGATTTGCATATGGCCATGTCTGAACTGGGGTGGTGGAGTGAGCTAAAGAATGATGATGGATTAAACCCAGATCAGTTGACTGGGGGTGAGTGTTTGATTGGCTCAAACGTTCCGTCCATCATCCCCTTTTGTATCACTTTGTTCGCCCTAAGTTGGCGGGGTATGCCCAGACGTGGGTCCCTTGCTCACTTTGCCACTGGATTCAAGCAAGCCTGGCTGATGACGGCTGGAATGCCAGAAACCGGTCCTAGGATGCTTGTTTCCGGTCCAGGGAAGACATGGCTTGGCAGTTCGGGCTGGACTGTTCCCATGAGGCACAGGGTCAGACTGATTTGCATATGGCCATGTCTGAACTGGGGTGGTGGAGTGAGCTAAAGAATGATGATGGATTAAAACCAGATCAGTTGACTGGGGGTGAGTGTTTGATTGGCTCAAACGTTCCGTCCATCATCCCCTTTTGTATCATTTTGTGTAGCTAGGCAGTAAAATTTGCCAATGGCCTGCATGTGTTCTTTGTTGTGGGCAGGCCTGCTTGCTTGCTGTTGGTCGACCATGTGGCTGGCGGCCATTTTGTGCAGCTTCCCTTTTTTCCAGTTTTCAAAGGGAGATTGATATGAGAGGGCTATGCCTTTTTGTATTTGTTCATTTTTTTACTTTTCCTGGATATCAGTTTAACATTATGCTTGAGGATCATTATAGTATTTGTACATTTAGGGGTCGATGACAATGCGGCCCGTAAAGGCTTCTTTAGGGCCACATCGTAATGTGCAGCGTGGTTTACTTTCCGACCGCCTGATTATGATAGAGGCGGTCGGAAAGTAAACTGGCCAGTCACTCTGAATGGCTTAATCTCAAGGATGGGCCTTTTCTCCCTTGAGATTACGATACACGGTTTGCGACATAGTTTCCATGCCTGCCTATCTGACATGGAAACCATGTCAGAAAGCGTGTTGCGGGACCCCCAGCAGGGCTCCCTTGGGTGCACGGGGGCACCTATGGTACCCCCTGTTGATCCCTGCACCTTGTGCCACGGGGTGCAGGGATGAACTGCGCCTCCATTATTGTCAATGGGAGCTTGTGTTACAGCCGGTTTATGGACGTAACACGAGCTCCCATTGAGAATAGTGAGAATGTGACCGAACAGTGTTCGGTCACATTATAATGGGCCAGTCGGGACCGCCGACCGGGTGTCGGTCTGTCTCAGGACTGAGTCGGTGTCGTGCAGAAGCAATTCTGCCCGACATCGAAATCAGGCCCTCAATGTTTTATATTATATACAATTTTTCATTTTTCACCTTCCCCCTTGCCTCCCACTGGGTTTCTGATAGTCCCCTAGTATCACCTAGTACACCAGCAATTAATTTGTTTTATTATTCATTCCAAATTTTTTCTTTTAATTTTCTTGTTATTTTTTATTTAATTCTTTACATTTTCATTTTGATTTTCTTTACATTTTCACTCCATCCATCCATCCATCCACCACCTCCCTGCCATAGGCGTACAGCCGCACAACAGCATCGATTTTTTAAGTATCATTATTCCATTTTCCCCTGGACCACCTGCCTTCCATAGGCGCAAACCAACATTCATTTTTTAAGCATTATTCAATATTCCCCTCCACCTCCCTGACAGCCACATGTGTCTCTCTTAGATTCACACAAAGCAAACAGTTACATCTCTATGTTGTTACCTGATTGGAAATTATATATTAAGTGCTTGTGGTGTGGTTTGACTTTGAAATGCACTGTTGTTGTTAATTCTTTAGGATAATAATAAGTTTAGTAACCATACTAAATTATATTATCTGTACTAATTAAAACTGCAACCATGCAATGTTTCACTAAATGTATTTCTTGCTTGTTTGCTTTTAGGTGCACAACAGACATCGCCCACAGTACTGTCAGACAGTCAAATTAGTCCTCCAATCTCTTCCTCTTGTTCTGCTAAGTGCCACTGTCAACTGACAGCTTCAAGATGGCCCAAAGGAAAGGTGCTGCCAAGAATGTGACCAGTGGGGAGGAGAAGAAGAAGCAGATTTCCACCTCTTGCGTGTCGGCCTAAACCTTTTTCGGGGTTTGTGTGCCTGCTGCACCGGCCTCTGGGGAGCAAGCTGGGAGCAGTACTCAACAATTAATTCTTTATTGCTTGATTATCAAAAATCATTGCAATTAAAACATTAAAATCCTGAATAAAAAGGCACAATTCCCTATTTCTTAGAACAATGTACACGTGTACAAAAATAATTTTTCTATGGTTACATTCTGTATTAGAACATTGATAGCACATATAAACATCTTTTATCACAGTCGCATTGTAATCATAAAACTAATAACATATTATGGTTACATTCCCAGTAATATGCAATAAAGACTATAAACATTATGTAACATTGTGCAAATAAGCTATAAAGTGCCTAGGTATGAGTGCTGTAAACATTATGAACCATTGTGCAAATGAGCAATAAAGTGCCTCTATGCGCTATGAAGCCTGTTGTCTGAAATTACCTGAGGAATACAACTTTGAACATTGTATGCCATTGTGCAAAATGAGCAATGTAAGTGCTTCTATGTTTTCCATATATTCTTTAGAACCTGATTACCATTGTAGCTTTAAAACAAGATCATTCAAGGTGTCAGTAACCTAAAAACAACAACTTTAATTTTTAATCTGTTAGAGTGACCTTAGGTTGCAGACACCAGCAATTTTTCAGAATTTGCTAACATTTTTATCCTTTGACATAACAATGGAATCGACTCACCAGATTGACATAAAATAGGGCCTGACGGGGTGATCTTAACCCAGCCTAAAGGAATAAAGGTTTTAAAAGTGTGCAGCATATTTTAAGCAGTTTAGGACACGCACATACAATGTACAATAAGGTTTCACGTGGCCACCCACACAGTCTACATTTAGTAACTGGCCATTGTTGTATCCAAGTCGGCGTGCCCTCCTTGGTTGGATTTATGCCCAGTCTTAATCTTAAAAATATTTCTTTCATTTGAGTCGAGAATTAGGCATTCAGATAAGGCTGGATTTGCAAAGACTGGTGTGAATTAATCACAAACCATGCATGAGATTTTGCCACTAAGGCTGGCTTATCGGCATTAAATGAGTTGGTTTTAATTTTTTTATTAGGATTTGCTTGAGACTGGACATTGTCAGTCCTGAGAGCCCTATCTGCAGATCAAACCTCTGGAGGCATGTTAAAATGCAGGATCGCCAGGCATCTGTGTAGACAGAACAAGTTATTTCATGCCAAAGACACACAATTGATGGACGGAATGCAGAACAAATCAAAACATTCACCCGCAGTCAAGAGATCTGGGTTAAATCCATCATTCTTTTGCTCACCATGCCACCCCAGTTTAGACCTGGCCAAATGCAAATCAGTCTTGAACCTGTGCCTCATGGGAACAGTCCAGCCCGAACTGCCAAGCCAGGTCCTCCCTGGACCGGAAACAAGCATCCTAGGACCTAGAAGTTATTTCATGCCAGCAGGTGTTAGCTAAAGAATCAGGGTCAGAAGAAAACAAAGAGCACATACATTTAAGAAATGACACTTGCGACACCATAGACTGTCTTTGAAGGCCAAACTCTGACCTGGGGATCCCAAAGATTGATTTATAGGCCATAATTACTAATAGTTCGAATAATTTTGCATCTTTCCCCTGGTAATAGGAGAGCCAGATGAAATAGTTGGCTGTACCTGTGCTCTCGAGACTTTAAGGAGATGGTTGTATGATTGGCACCTCAATGATGTATGTAAGCATTTAAAGGTGTAAATTAAAGTAGAGGTTTTTGCCCTTAAGTCTTTAAAATGACTTTTGAATGAGACTCTGTAAAATACCCAGATATATATACTTCTTTACTAATTCAATTGGCACACCTCTAGCCATCCATGAATCAGTCTTAGGTTTCGCTGGGCTGATTTTCATGATTTTTGTTTTTTTAGCATTCAATTCCAGGCCATTCACTAAGATATAATCATCAAATGCATTAATCAATCTTTGTAGGCCTATCAGTGTTTGGCTCAACCAAATGGTATCATCTGCGTATTGTAAATAACTAAGATGCATCTCAGCAATTTTTGGAGGATGGGCGTTTACGGGCTCAAGGTGCTATAGTAGGTCTGACAAACATAGATTAAAAAGACAGGGTGCAAGGACTGAAGGAAGTAACCCGCTTGGGGCCACCCGGGTCTCCTGGGACCACCTCTCAGCCTTCCATACAAAATGAAGAGTCGGAAGAACAGTGGAGAATATACCAATAATCATTTTATTCAGGTGCACTCAGAGTGGAGCCCGTCTGAACAGTCTCAAAGAGTGGTACAGAGGGAACTGAAATCAACAAGCATAGAGATACATTATGTACATTTCATAGCTGGGCAAAGACACGCCCACAGTGGAATTTTCCAGGCAGATGCAGCTGGACAGTAAAATACAGAAAATAGGTTTCGGTTCTCGTATCTCACACATCCTAGCACAGTCCGAGGTTGTTTCCCCCTGCTCCCACTACCAGACAAGTGGGAGAGGGCCTCTATCTAGTGAGAAAGGTATGCACTAATATGAACAGTCTATTCATTACTGAAGCAAAACTTAACGAAACTGAACAGAGGCTTTTTCTCAGAAACAGCAAAGGATTAGTTTCAATCATGATTCAAAATGGCACCTGAAAGTAAAATGGTGCCACGAATGCTAACTTATATAGGGTGCTGCATACGCAATCTTGGGCTCATTCTAACAGGACAAAGCCTTGTTTAAGCCCATTATAGGTTTTAATATTTTGAGATAGAGTACAACCATCACCTAACTTGACCTGGACCCAAGTGTTGGTATAGAAGAGTATTATAGCATCCAACAATTTTCGTGGAATGGCCCATCCTACCAGTTTTTTCCATAGTAGAACTTGAGGAACTGAATCGAAGGCAGCTTTTAAATCTATAAAACAGATATATAGATTTTTTAAAACAGCCCGTTCAGCTAGTAAAGTGAGGGCCAGCAAATTTCTAATGGTAGATTGGCCCTTACGAAAACCTGTTTGGTTAATTGGGATTATACCTTGAAACGCTGCCCAGTTTTCCAAATCGGTCAATATATGGGAGGCAAAGACCTTAGCGTCTACATCAGTCAGGGCAATTAGCCGGTAATTGGCAGGGTTGTCGACTGGGCTGCTTTTGAAAATTGGCTGCACAATGCTACCTTCCAAGGAAAAGGGGGCAATATTCAATGCCCATACCTCATTAAACACTGGAGTCAACACTTCGGCCCACATGTCAATATTGGCATGAAATATGGCATTAGGAAGCCCGTTTGGGCCAGGAGCCCCATTTGGTCAAAGGTGGCGCAGGAGAGTGGCTGTTTCAGTAGTGCTTATAACATCCAATTCATTCTCCAAAAAAGGGATGCTCACTTGCTCTATGTATGACGCACTAGATTTCGAAGTGCTGTTTAGAGAATCCAAGTCATTTGCTGGGTCACTTTCTCTATATTTGACTTACTGATTTTCTCACAATTGTAGCACAAATCTTGCCTATTTACTTATGAATCGCACACAACATACAAGTTGGTAATAAACCTTACCCAATCATCCGCCATAATAATAATACTGTAAGCCCTTTTGCCTCCTCTTTCGAGGTCTTTAATGATCTCACAAAATGTTTTTACATTATTTAGTTTAGAGGCATATAATAATCTATGCCATAGCCCTGTTTGATAACGTGATTTAGCCAACCACACTTCTTGTCTAAATAACCTAAGTAACATAATTTTATCCTTAAGGCCATAATAAGATTGCCAGTATCTATGGAAATAAGCTGCCTGTACAGCTCTTTTGAGGGATCGTTTTAATTTAAGTAATTGAAATGAATACCATTTATTAGGGAGGTTAGTGATGGATTCATTTTTCTTCAATTTTGTGCTGGAAATTTTCCCACCAAGGAAGAGGTAATATAGTTCATTTTATCTAGCGTTGAACTGACCACCACCTGGCACTGATCACTATCCTTTAATAAGGCTTTGGCAAACTTAATTGTTTCTACTTGTTTATCCGAATGCCATGCCAGCCCTTTCAAGTTATATGTAGAATGAACCATATTATGAAGCTCATAAGATCTGGAGCTACAACTTATTGGCAGTTGTAATGTTAATATTTGAGGGTTATGGTCACTTTCGAGTCGAGGAGTCACCTTATATACAACAATTTTTGAGCCCAGTTTATCTGAGCTAAAGGTGTAATCGATTATTGAGTCATTCTTGGACTACTTAAAAGATGGAACTGGCCTTGATTTGCACAAGGATTTTTCCTTTAGCAAAATTAGCCCAAGTTGGTGCAGATTGTCACAGCACATATTTGCAATACCATTACTCATTCTACCTAAAGAGTTAAAAGCAACCAGATGTAAGTTAAAGTTGCCAGAGATGATCAAACCGGCAACTGGATGCCAAATTGCTAATGAGCTCATGATATCCCGCAAAATATACAGCTGGGTCATCTTGTTTCTCCTCACACTTAAATAAACATTAAGGGGCCGATTACAATGTTGTTCGGAAACTCTTCCGACCGAATCGGTTTCGGAATCATTTCCGACCGAATCGGGTTCTGAGAGTCCAACCGACTGATTACGATGCTTCCGAACACCGTTTGGTCGGACTCGCATTGACTTCAATGGAAGCCTGTGTTTCGAACGCTGTCCGAATGCCACCCGGAACCGAATCGGAGAGTCCGAACTGTTTCCTTGCATCTAATTGGTTGTTCGCAAATGTATCCGATTTGGTCAGAAACATAGGTTCCAAATCGGATTCGGGGAATCCAAATCCCGTTCAGGGCCTTTCCAAACGACATCGTAATCGGCCCCTAAGTATTATCATCATATAGCAGTTGTACTGTAATAGAATGCATTCTAACCATTCTAGCTGCAAATCAATTGCTTCTACTGTTAGATTTAATTCAGTGGCAATATAACATGAGAGTCCGCCCTTTGCTCGGACTAGTTTATTAGTGCTTATGGCAGAGAGATTAAATTCATTAAACCCAAGCAATGGAATTACTTGTTCTCTCCATGTTTCTTGGAACATTAAAATTTCAAAAGTATTTAAAAATGAGAGAATATCAGGGCCGGCCAGCAAATGGGCCAGCCCGTGCACATTCCAAGAACATATTCTCAGTTGTACATATTTTCCACTTGCAGCAGGCAAAATTCAGTCCTCTTCTCCTAAAGGCACATTTGCAAGGGATGCTGGAAGCCAAGTCCAATCTTCAAATGCATTTTATTTTTGGTTAACAATTCACAGGTACGCACTCCTTTTAATGTATTGTTAATTAGCAAACCTGTATTGCAAAGTGATTTATTCAATGGGCCAGTCACACCTCTGAGTACTTTTTACTATCAACCTTGTTTCTATCTTTTTACGCTCTTGGGACTAGTGCCTCTAAAATAGAAGGATATTTTGAAGGGGTACATTTCTTAACCTCGATGCCCCATTCCATAAAATAAAAGCTTGCATCTAGGATTTTATTTGCTATTTCATTGGTAGTCCAAGTTGTTATGGTGGACTCACGAGATAAATTAAAATGTGTTTGTTTACACTGTAAGGAAAGGAGATCAGTAGATTTAATAAATGATAGATCAGGAATGATTGAAATAAGTTTTAGGATTGAGCTCCGATTCAAACTATCATGAATGCCCCTAGATTCGTATAGAGAGAGACACACAAACGAAGGGGATGTTTTCAATAAGTATTTATTGAACCGTCATAATTCTAGTATAAAACATTTTTGCTGGAACAGCCATTAGACAGAAACAGATGTATAAGACTACAAGCACCAACAGGGTAAATAAAAGGTAGAAAACTACCATGGTGCTAAAAGAGTGAATATATGCAGGCATATATATATACATGACAGTAACCAAACACACTCCTACAATGCAAACCTTACCTAAGTGTACCTAGGTGTACCTTGCATGTATGTGGGTGTCAAGCCAAGAATCCCCTAGGAAAGAGCCAACCCATTACCTAATGGGAGAGAACGAAGGACCCCATCTTGGTCTCGAATTGGACACCCCACATGGGATGTCAGACCACGGTGTGCTGGAGCTTCTGCGTGCCGGGACCTCAGCATCTTGTGTCAGCGTGGAAACTTCTGCTCTCCTCAAATAGGGTAGGTATGGTTCTTTTATGCCATAAAGATAGCCTCGGGGTTCCTTACACAATTGATATATTGTGAGTACGATTATGCAAATGAGCCTAGAACAATACCTGCAATTATGCAAAGTAGTTATTTTGCCCTGGGATGAAGATGACAATGACTTTTATACAGAGTATGTTCATGCTGTTATGTACGTCATGTGCAGGGACTTTTTTAAGAATCCTCATGCATAATAAATGAGGCTAGTTTCAAGGAAACTGATCGACATTTATTCAGCACATAACTGGGTAGAAGATCAGTGCTAGAACCGTGATGCACAGCAAGGTAGAACAAATGTAGGTAAAAGATTGTGTAGCTACCTAGGCCTATATTGGGGTACTGTGGGGTACATAACACCCACTTTTCATCCGAAGGTCGATAAGTTCAACTAATGCTAAATTATGCCAGATAAAAAGCATAGAAACATTTTCATAAAAACAGTGTCTAAAAACATCTAAAAACAGGGTATATTTAAAAACGATGCTTATTAAAAGTCAAAAAGCACTATAAGTCCACTAATAATTCAATATATGATCAGACTGACTAAGCACGGCGAAAGCCATGGTGCTCAGTGAGAGCAGGAAAAAATAAAACAAAGCATCCCTGTGCTCCTCCCTCGCACCGAGGGGGTTGTAGCCCGTGTAGAGACTAAGGGGTCGATTCTGATCTCGGTCGGTAGGGCTCCGAATCGGATTCGGCTTTACCGGATCCGAGTCGGAGGCTTTGTTTCCGACCGATTCGTACAGTCATCCGAGCGAGCAAGTACGATGCGAGTGAACGCGAAATCGCAGACCGACTCGATACGTGTCCGACCCGCTCCGTCCGACTCGTTCGCACTCAATTCGTGGCGCGCAATGGAGACGTTTTACGACCGAGCCAGTACGATGGACGCGTCGAACAGCCGGATCGAGTTGGAGCGTCCGGCTCGAAAAAGCTCCCGGAGCCGGACTTGGGGGGTCCGTGCCGGACCCCCCTTCACCCCTAGCCGTACAAGTCGAACACCGGGGGGACCCAAGGGTCCACCCTAAACATGCATATACGGTGCGAGTTGCACCGACGCGTACACACTGTAGGGGGCGCACTTGTTTGCGACGTACCCATTGAGTCACTGGGAGCCCATGTACGCGTCGTACGACCGACTCCCATTGACTTCAATGGGAGTCCGACCGAATCGAGTCCGGCAGCATGCGGCCGCATCGTGCTTGCTCGGTCGGACTGCAGGAGTCCGGCTCGGTCGGAAATCTCTCCGGATCTGGCTTGGTCGGAGAGTTTTCCGACCCAGATCGGAATCGGCCCCTAGGTCTTTCATGCGAGGAGGCATCCTTATGATGAAGCATGACACCTCTGGTGTGTGAGGGGAACCGTCCTTAAAGGGATTCCCCCTCCGGTACATGGTTGAATAGATCCTGTTGCACTTTACACCGCTCTTTCTGGACCCATGGCCTTTTTTGTGTTTTGACCATCCCACAACAGCCTTGATCATTCAACATCAAATAGCTCCTATTCGAAAGCAGTTCGAACATCAGATGAATCACGGCATTTGGGGTACCCTTAAAGTGATAGGATAAGTTAGCAATCAAAGCATTACAGGCTCCGTGAAGTGAAACATCCCTACAAACTATAGACCCACTTAAAGAACTTTCACAGTTTGAACCCCTGATAAAAACATCAGTGTCCCCATTCCTGCATCTAAATCTGTACAGTAAACCCCAGTACTCATGTATGTATCCATCTCCCAACGCTTCAAACTTGCCTACCTGGTGATACTGGAGACAGTATTGAAATTGGAATGTCGTGACTGGCAGTGTAATACAGGCATGGATTAACCATTCTGTGGAGGGTGACTCAGCCACGGTAAACGGTAACTGGTCCAATTTTTCAATGTGCAGCATAGTATATTTTGCATCTCTTCATGCCATTGACATCTGTCTTTCTGTTAGATTGTATGCAGAAAACAGAGTTGTGATGTTGCTGTAGCGCCAGGGCATGTGGCCAGAATGCAATGATTGCAGCTTCCAGCTTAATAATAGAATGGATCCCAATTTTCCATCCCTTGTTGTAAATAGCATACAAGAAGCGCTTTTGACATGGCATCTGGGGATCTAACAAAAAATCCCTGAGATCCATGTCATCTGAGAGTAAGGACAAGTGTTGTTTCCCCTGGGTCAGTGTTGAGGTTTTTAGCCACTCTAGGCATAACTTCCCAACACTGTACGATGTCACTTTAAAGAGGTGCAGACACCATAAATTGGGGTAGAAGAGGTTTATTAGGTATCAGCGGAGCAACCGCTGGACACGACCTTAACAGCAACAACCGTCCCCACCAAGTGAGGTCCAGCTTCCAGAAAACAGATAGGGTGGCACCCATCACCAGGATACAGTACTCAGTTGCTAAGACGCAACACATCTCCCCTTCCCACAACAATAACAAAACAGGAGAACTGCAATAGTACAATTTGGAAAAATACCAAACTAAAACAAAAACAAAACAAGAATAATACATAGGTGAGAAACATGGAACTGTCATAGTATCATGCCTAGTTTGAACATACCTGGATGAGATCACACATGTCATGTGATTAATAACATACAAAATCATTTTGCCATTTGGGTCTCCTCCTGACAAGTAATTCTGCATCCTCCACAGTGGACTTCCCATTGAACATCCCTTCCACCTGACCACCACCCGACTTCTTCAACCACATGTCACGTTCAATTGCATTGCACAACGTGACTCTTCGGACATTCCACTTCTTACCATCAGTCAACCACAAATTGTTACCTGCTACCCTTGTAGCATACCTTGGCACTGACCATCTCGACAAACCCACCTTTTGGGTACTCAAACTGTTGGTCCTTACCCAATCACCTACTGCAAACACTTGTTTTTCCCTCTTTAATTTGTCGTTGGGCCTTCTTACATATTTGTCTTGGTGTTTCTTAATTTTACACTCTAAACTCTCTCTGTCCAAATGGCGTGTGAGACCCTTGAGCATCCATGCTGG
This sequence comes from Calotriton arnoldi, assembly GCA_963921515.1. Taxonomy (NCBI): domain Eukaryota; kingdom Metazoa; phylum Chordata; class Amphibia; order Caudata; family Salamandridae; genus Calotriton; species Calotriton arnoldi. The sequence continues at coordinate 102,388 of CAWUFW010010653.1, forward strand.
AGAAACTCTTATCCCCGACTATCTTCCCTTCAGAAGCAGAAAAGGGGTCTCCTTAGTGACAGAGTGGGATAGAACGGTAGCTCCACAACATTTCCTTTACTGCCTCCTTACACTCCCCCCACTACTATCACTCAACTGTACACATTATTTCAATACTCAGTTGAACCTCTCAACAAGACCGTTCTCCCTGGGGTTGTAAACTGCTTTGGTATGGTGTGATATTCCCATTTTGGACAGGTATGTTGGACTACAAAAAGTTCATCTGTCTGTTATTTAATCTCCCGAAACATACATCGATTACTCAATATTGTAAACAGTTTACCTGGCTACCGGTAAAGAAGAGGGTCATCTTTAAAGCTCTAACAGAGGCACACTTGGCCTTTTACAAAATGGGTCCCTCTTACCCACTAGGAAGACTGACTAGCTAATGCCTGCAAAGATCACCGCACTCTCAGTTTGCATGTCTTCTGTCAATCCCCCATTCAAAAAAGAAGAAGTGGGGTGGCTCAGCCTACTCAGTGCTCCCTGCTAAACATTGGAACGAGCTTCCTTTTTTTCCAGATGTAAACCAGACAACTGTTCCGTAAGCAATTAAAAACGCACCTTTTTAAAGATTAGAATGTCACTGACCTCTATATTGGCCGTAAGCCTTAGTGCCAGGACACTCAAGTAGTAGCCGTGCGCTATACAAACCTTCTCATTCATTATTTCATTCATACCCGAGCAATAGCCCACACTGAACCCTATTAACCCACCCACGCGTAAATGTTATCCATATTTTAGATGCAGAAGAATATCATTTGTCAACACAATCATTCAGGCCTTGTGTGTTGTGTAAACGCTTAACCATGTCCACTCCTGACTCTAACTCCATTCCTCCTGACTAAAAGATTTTGCAAGTTTAGTTTTAATTAAATACTAGCTCCCCATTGCTCAGAATGAGTTAGTATTGCTAGTTTTTGTTATCATATCAGGTCTTCATTGTTGTGTCATGGTAGTAGTCTGGTCTTAGTCTTTCTAAAGTTATGATATAAATATTATAACCCACTAACTCTGTGTTTTATTTCAATCTGGTTTCCTGTGATGGATAATACTTTGATTAATCCTACAGTTGGCATTGTACCTAGGTGGGAGAGGGACCTCGCTTGTGAATCCTTCCCTGTTAGCGCGATAGCCTGTTACTACTACTGCCACCATAAGATGGCACCTTGGGAAACCCTGTAGTAAGAAGACTTAGAGAGGTAGCAGCCCTTGAGACATCTGTTCTGATAAGAGAACTATGAAGCGGTGTTGTAGGCAATATAGGCAATGGCAATCCCCCCTAGAGGTCAGTATAGTTGCATTGGGTAGTAGGACAAGGGTACCATATAACTAACTGGTATACACTTTTTTAAGCAGATTTTTAAAAAACAGGCTGCGCTAAAATGCAGCAGTTCAAAGTAAAACACCCCAAAAAAAGATTTCAGGCATAAATAAAGTAAAATAATTATGTATTACCCTTTAATGTTTTTGAACAATAAAATCCACCACTTCTACCCACAACAGGCCCACCCCTCACCCCATCCCCAACCAATGTCCAAATGTCCAAAACAAGTACAAAGAAACAGTCCCAGTCCCAAATCCCATCCCAATTCCCACCCTCTCCACCCAGAACAAGACCCTCCCACCAAAACAAATATTGAAAAAGGGGATAAAGAAGAGGGCAGGACATGCGGGTCAGAAGCTTCTTGAGGTGCTCTTCGGTATGTGCCGTTCGATTTTCTAGACATGCCAGCATCTGCAGGATGCGGCGCTGGAAAAGGAGGTCTAAGCTCGAGGGTGTTAGCAGTGGTGGTATGACGGGTGGCTACCAGCTGTCGCCAGCTCTGGTGTTGTTCTTGCAGGGAGGCTAGAGGCTCTGGCAGCTGGCTGGGGCAATGGGCAGCGGCAGCTGCCTTCCCTTCCTCCAACTCCTGCAGGACCATCAGCCACAGAAATTCAGCCCATATGGCCTCAAGCTTCTTCTGCCACAGCAGGGCTGCTGTATCCTGCCTAGTAGGTGGTCGACCAACAGGAGTAGCTATATCAAGAAAGAAAAAAGACACATTGCAAACAATGCTTTTTGCAAAGCTCTTGTTTAAAATTATATAGTGGCACAGTAGCAGTACATTGCTGGTCCCACAGGGTCATTCAAATTTGATGCGATTAGAGTCACAGACATTTCTTACTGACACATGCCTCACATAAAAGGCAAATGCACTAACTGGCTAAAACAAATTATTGCAGAATAAACAGCACACCAGTTACATTTTTTTTCTTTTAAAGGATATCCTAGTAAAAAAAACTAAAGAGACACTTTGGGGTCGATTCCGATCTCTGCCGGAAGCGCACCTAACAGTATTTGTCTGGAAAAAAAACCAGCCGAGTGCGTGTTTCCCGACCGATTCGAACACTCGTCCGGACGAACAAGTACGATGCGTATAACAACCCAGATTCCGAGCGAGCCGTACTTACCCAATACAGCTCCTGTTCCCCGCCCGAGCCGGATCTGTAAACGCCGAATCGAGTCGTACGGAAGCAAATACACAGCACCTTCCGGCCGGACGAGTACGATGCGCACTCCGTACGCGCCGAACCCGTCGCTACGTCCGGGACGTTTGAGCATCCGGGCGAGCCATACATAAGCTCCGTTTCGCGCCACAAGACGATCCACGGCTACGAGACGAACAAGCCAGCGACGAGTACGAGTCGAAGACACGAGAAACCCGAACGAGACGATCCAAGCATGAATCCCATTGCGCAGGTCCTACCTATACTCTACATCTATTACCGGGACCGGCACGGACGCGTACGGCGCAGACGGTAAGTCAAACACCAACAACACAAACAAACGACACGTACCCGAAATATGTCACACACACATAGGGATGCACAAATGACGTACACTAGCAACAGCAGAACCATGGGGTGGGATGGCCATCATCAATGCCATACACACCCATATGGGGATGGATGCCTACCACCAACACCACCCTACCACCACCCCTACTCAGGGGGCTGGATGCCTACCACTACCACCACCCCTACTCAGGGGGCCTGGATGCCTGTCACTACCACCACCCCTACTCAGGGGGCTGGATGCCTGTCACTACTACCATCCCCACCCTTAGGGGATGGATGCCTACCACTACCAGTCCCCCCTGCTCATAGGGGGCTGGATGCCCATCACTAACAGTACCCCCTACTCATAGGGGGCTGGATGCCCATCACTACCAGTACCCCTACTCATAGGGGGCTGGATGCCCATCACTACTACCATCACCACTCAAAGGGGGCTGGATGCCCATCACTACTACCATCCCCACTCATAGGGGCTGGATGCCTGTCACTACTACCATCCCCACCCTTAGGGGATGGATGCCTACCACTACCACCACCCCTACTCAGGGGGCTGGATGCCTGCCACTACCACCACCCATACTCAGGGGGCTGGATGCCTGCCACTACCACCACCCCTACTCAGGGGGGCTGGATGCCTGCCACTACCACCACCCCACTCAGGGGGCCTGGATGCCTACCACTACCACCACCCCTACTCAGGGGGGGCTGGATGCCTGCCACTACCACCACCCCTACTCATGGGGGCCTGGATGCCTGTCACTACTACCATCCCCACCCTTAGGGGGATGGATGCCTACCACTATCACCACCCCTACTCAGGGGGGCCTGAATGCCTGTCACTACTACCATCCCCACCCTTAGGGGGCTGGATGCCTGCCACTACCACCACCCCTACTCAGGGGGGGCTGGATGCCTGCCACTACCACCACCCAACTCAGGGGGCTGGATGCCTGTCACTAATACCATCCCCACCCTTAGGGGATGGATGCCTACCACTACCACCACCCTTACTCAGGGGGCCTGGATGCCTGTCACTACCACCACCCCTACTCAGGGGGGCTGGATGCCTACCACTACCACCACCCCTACTCATGGGGGCCTGGATGCCTGTCACTACTACCATCCCCACCCTTAGGGGGCTGGATGGCTGTCACTACTACCATCCCCACCCTTAGGGGGATGGATGCCTACCACTACCACCACCCCTACTCAGGGGGGCCTGGATGCCTGTCACTACCACCACCCCTACTCAGGGGGGGCTGGATGCCTGCCACTACCACCACTCCTACTCAGTGGGGGCTGGATGCCTGCCACTACCACCACCCCACTCAGGGGGGCCTGGACGCCTGTCACTACTACCATCCCCACCCTTAGGGGGCTGGATGCCTGCCACTACCACCACCCCTACTCAGGGGGGCCTGGATGCCTGTCACTACCACCACCCCTACTCAGGGGGGGCTGGTCTGCCTGCCACTACCACCACCCCTACTCATGGGGGCCTGGATGCCTGTCACTACTACCATCCCCACCCTTAGGGGGATGGATGCCTACCACTACCACCACCCCTACTCAGGGGGGCCTGGATACCTGTCACTACTACCATCCCCACCCTTAGGGGGCTGGATGCCTGCCACTACAACCACCCCTACTCAGGGGGGGCTGGATGCCTGCCACTACCACCACCCCTACTCATGGGGGCCTGGATGCCTGTCACTACTACCATCCCCACCCTTAGGGGGATGGATGCCTACCACTACCACCACCCCTACTCAGGGGGGCCTGGATGCCTGTCACTACTACCATCCCCACCCTTAGGGGGCTGGATGCCTGCCACTACCACCACCCCTACTCAGGGGGGCCTGGATGCCTGTCACTACCACCACCCCTACTCAGGGGGGGCTGGATGCCTACCACTACCACCACCCCTACTCATGGGGGCCTGGATGCCTGTCACTACTACCATCCCTACCCTTAGGGGCTGGATGGCTGTCACTACTACCATCCCCACCCTTAGGGTGATGGATGCCTACCACTACCACCACCCCTACTCAGGGGGCCTGGATGCCTACCACTACCACCACCCCTACTCAGGGGGCCTGGATGCCTGTCACTACCACCACCCCTACTCAGGGGGGGGCTGGATGCCTGCCACTACCACCACCCCTACTCAGTAGGGGCTGGATGCCTGCCACTACCACCACCCCACTCAGGGGGGCCTGGACGCCTGTCGCTACTACCATCCCCACCCTTAGGGGGCTGGATGCCTGCCACTACCACCACCCCTACTCAGGGGGGCCTGGATGCCTGTCACTACCACCACCCCTACTCAGGGGGGGCTGGCCTGCCTGCCACTACCACCACCCCTACTCATGGGGGCCTGGATGCCTGTCACTACTACCATCCCCACCCTTAGGGGATGGATGCCTACCACTACCACCACCCCTACTCAGGGGGGCCTGGATACCTGTCACTACTACCATCCCCACCCTTAGGGGGCTGGATGCCTCCAACTACCACCACCCCTACTCAGGGGGGCTGGATGCCTGCCACTACCACCACCCCTACTCATGGGGGCCTGGATTCCTGTCACTACTACCATCCCCACCCTTAGGGGGATGGATGCCTACCACTACCACCACCCCTACTCAGGGGGCCTGGATGCCTGTCACTACTACCATCCCCACCCTTAGGGGGCTGGATGCCTGCCACTACCACCACCCCTACTCAGGGGGCTGGATGCCTGCCACTACCACCACCCCACTCAGGGGGCTGGATGCCTGTCACTACTACCATCCCCACCCTTAGGGGATGGATGCCTACCACTACCACCACCCCTACTCAGGGGGCCTGGATGCCTACCACTACCACCACCCCTACTCAGGGGGCCTGGATGCCTGTCACTACCACCACCCCTACTCAGGGGGGCTGGATGCCTGCCACTACCACCACCCCTACTCAGGGGGCTGGATGCCTGCCACTACCACCACCCCTACTCATGGGGGCCTGGATGCCTGTCACTACTACCATCCCCACCCTTAGGGGGATGGATGCCTTCCACTACCTCCACCCCTACTCATAGGACGGGTAATGCATGACACAACCAGCATACTCCCACATAAGGAATGTCTGAAAATTACATCCCCCAACACCATGACAAGCGTGTGTAGTCTGTGTCAAATGCCTACAACACTGAACATGACATTGAACATACAATGTGACCCCCTAGCACATGTGTCACACATAAATGTGTGTGGCCTCCACAATGCAAGCTGACCATGGCCACTGTGGCAATGGGGTTGAACACCCCATCACCACAGCGACCAAAAGGTAAGTGTGGGGTCCATAGCTGATGCACATTTTGAACAGTGTGGCAATGGGGCCCAAAGCCCCATCACCACAGTGACCAAAAGGTAGGTGTGGGGTCCATAGCTGATGCACATTTTGAACAGTGTGGCAATGGGGCCCAAAGCCCCATCACCACAGTGACCACAAGGTAGGTGTGGGGTCCATAGCTGATGCACATTTTGAACAGTGTGGCAATGGGGCCCAAAGCCCCATCACCACAGTGACCAAAAGGTGAGTGTGGGGTCCATAGCTGATGCACATTTTGAACAGTGTGGCAATGGGGCCCAAAGCCCCATCACCACAGTGACCAAAAGGGAAGTGTGGGGTCCATAGCTGATGCACCTTTTGAACAGTGTGGCAATGGGGCCCAAAGCCCCATCACCACAGTGACCAAAAGGTAGGTGTGGGGTCCATAGCTGATGCACCTTTTGAACAGTGTGGCAATGGGGCCCAAAGCCCCATCACCACAGTGACCAAAAGGTAGGTGTGGGGTCCACAGCTGATGCACATTTTGAACAGTGTGGCAATGGGGCCCAAAGCCCCATCACCACAGTGACCAAAAGGTGAGTGTGGGGTCCATAGCTGATGCACATTTTGAACAGTGTGGCAATGGGGCCCAAAGCCCCATCACCACAGTGACCAAAAGGGAAGTGTGGGGTCCATAGCTGATGCACCTTTTGAACAGTGTGGCAATGGGGCCCAAAGCCCCATCACCACAGTGACCAAAAGGTAGGTGTGGGGTCCATAGCTGAAGCACATTATGAACATTGTGGCAATGGGGCCCAAAGCCCCATCACCACAGTGACCACAAGGTAGGTGTGGGGTCCATAGCTGATGCACATTTTGAACAGTGTGGCAATGGGGCCCAAAGCCCCATCACCACAGTGACCAAAAGGGAAGTGTAGTCAGGGTAAAAGCTGCCAAAGCCAAACTGCATGGATGATTACAGGTCACACAACAACAAACACATCAGTGGCATAGTAGTGCTTGTGTCCCATAGCAACATAGATTGGGTGAGGCAAACAGTGCAGTGGCAATAAAACATCGTTTTGGCCATGTGCATACAAACATCACCCATGGGGGCTCACATTGTCAACATTCACAAATAACACAATGACAGAAGTGACCATCATAATGCAGACCCACATATCTGCACCAATGGACACACAAATGTAGATATCCTGTGGAGACTGTAGATGTCAGGTGAACAAATACCATACCATGGCAGCAATGGGACATACAAACCATGATTATTGTGCTGACTGTTGACCTAGGAGTCCCAGGGACAGCAGGGGAAAGCCACCAAACAACATACAGCCAATGGCACACTCAAGATATGCCAATGCAGTGGTGCAAATGCACAAACACAAACAGGCAGACTCACACTGCATATCAAACACAACAGGTGATGGGGGTGTGTGCCAGTGTCCCCAGGCAACCACACAACACATGAGGAGGCCTGAATTCCAATTACACAGATGTGTATACAGTGCCATACAAAAGTTACTCATGGATCGGATTCCCTATGTGGGCAAAGAGGCATTGTTAGATGAGAGGGAGCCCAAATTACACATGTCACACAAGCTTGTAGGAACAGCAACTAACACAGCAAGAGACAGACCCACCACGGCACTACCCCCAGGGACCCCACATTGTGGTGACACTAGCCTGCATGATAATCCCACTGTGATGACAAAGGTAGATGTCATTCACACTGTGAACCACAGCCATGTGTCCTGAGCAACAAACTACCATCACACCTACACAAGCACAAATCAATCAGCACGGCCTGCCAGCCATGGCCAATATGGAGGTAGGGGTCTAGCCGTGCAACAACTCACATTTGCACACACTCAACACCACACACCTTGATCTCCACCAATGTGCAGCAGTGAAGCTCACATGGACTGGTGACATTGCACATGCACCCATGACAATCCCAGGGGTGGTGGTGGGAACTAAGGTGCAGAAACCCATCACACATGGCCAGTCAACAAGACTCGTGAATGTCTGACATACTGCACACTACGCGGTACATGGGCATGACGTGAAATCCACCACAATCAAATGGGATCCCGGCCATAGTCACACACCAATGAAGAAGACATGGTGACACACAAAGAACATACGTACACAACTTCCAACATTGCAGCTCTGACCCTGAGGAGTGACAGCAGTCACACACACAACATGTCACAATCACTGAAAGCTACCACAGACTGTAAATTATATGACATGTGTAACCAACAAGTGCCAAGGGGAATCCTGAATGTGTCCCATCTGCGTTTGCCCACATCCCCAGCCCTGACAACAAAGACAACCTGGGATGACAACCTGATGAACCTTAGTTTGCCATGCACCCACATCCCGGAGTAACCAGGTCCAAGATGCTGGATGAACACAGAACAACTCAGCAAGCATCAGAAACAGGAACATCCGTAGGGACACAGCCTGTGTAGGAAAAGGGAAGGGTACACGCACAGACATGCTTACACAACACAAAACACGGGCCCAGGCAATGTCACGGGATTACACACTGCCATGAGGGCACTCCACTGCTGTGGAAGGTCTGCTGTGCCAAACATTGTCTGTGCACGACTCAAACATGTCGGCAGAACACTCGGTCAGTGAGTCAACAACTACAACACACTGAAGGCTCTGCTCACATCAGCCTGGGTACGGGAGTGTCACGTCAGTCATCTGCATACACCCAAAACACGTGTCAAGCAAGGTGCACTGTATACACTGATGAGTCCTTCAACATTGGTGTGCTAAACTGCATGTCCAGTGGAGATGGGCACACAGTCAGGGAAATAGAAACATTGAACAGTGTTAAGCCCACCAGATGTGCATCACTGTAAGACAAAGATGTTAATTTACAAATGCAAAACGTACATCCCTGTGTCATATGCTGAACATCACACCCTCATACTGCAGCAGAGGATGCCATAGATCCAGACTACAACAGGACACATATCCCATGGACCACATGGAGTCCATCACAGCAACACTTCATTTTCCTGATCTGAACACTATTACAACTGCAAATGCATGATGATACTCATCTACATCATGTACATCAAAAGAAAAACCACAAGTAAACAAAAAGAGGCTTTATTCAGCAAATGTCAATCAAAAATCAGAAGTCCAAATTAAACTAAGGCCAATGGCCAGTCCAAATACACAGTCCCAACAGGGTGATATGTGACAACTTGTCACCCATTGCTTGCCTGCACTGGTAGGGACAGGGGACATCCCCCTTGGAGGGGCATACAAGGGGCAGGCCAGGCACCGCAGGGACAGGATCAGGGGATGTCAGAGTGAGGCAGTGAAGGGCTGGTGGGTGGAGGAGTGTCACCGGCAACTGCAGTGGAGGTGTCTGACTCAGGGGGGGCCAGCACCACTGTAGGGCACAAGTCAGATGGTGTTGGTGCTGCAACCACTGCAGTGGGCTGGTCTGATGGAGTGGACTGGGTCCCCACTGCAGTGCCCGAGTCAGACGGGGTGGTTGTGGACTCCACTGCAGTGCATGCCTCCAAGGGAGTGGAAGGGGGGGCAGATGAGGTGGGCAGGACAGAGGGGGGGACCCGGTCTCCACACCAGTGGCACAAACAGGCTGAGCGTCTGGGTTGGGGTGGAAGAGCAAGTGGCAGGGGAGGGAGGGCCTAAGCAGTTTGGGGATGCGGTATCGGTGTGTGGGGGAACCTGGGGCAGGGTGTGGCGGTGGAACCTGTGGAGTGGTGGCCTGGGGGATGGAGGAGAGAGACTGGGTGGTGGAGCTGCGTGGTGGTGGTGGTGGGGTCTTGCCCTTCCTGGTCCGGGGGACTTCCGAATGGGGTCCTCAGTCTGCCTGCGCCTGGGGGAGGGTGTCCGGGGGCGAGGGGCACTCCCCTCTGTGTGGGTGGACTTCCTCTTCCCCCGTTATGCCGGATCTGCAGGATCGGAGGGGAAGAGGCAGAGGTCACAGAGGAAGACCTGCTGTGTAGGTGGGGTTGCAGGTGAGGCAAGGGAAGGGGTCTTGGAGGGAGAGGATTTGGAGGACTGCGGAGTGACTGTGGATGCCTGTGTGTGTGTCTGTTCCCCATCCCCTGTGTGTGTGGTATCTGTCCCCTGAGGATGCTTGTGTGCACGTCTTGCCTTTCTTTTGGGTGTGTCTGTGCTGCTCGTGTCTGTGTGTTTGGGTGATTGTGCAGGTGTGCATGTGCTTTGGACAGGTAGGGTGCCAGGAAGTGTGGATGGGGCAGAGGTAGGAGGGGGGAGGGACTGTTGGAGGAGGGACACTGCTGCCGTCAGGGAGGAGGGACACTGCTGCCACCAGGGAGGAGTCCATGGACTTATTGCTCCTCTGTAGGGCAGACATACCCGTCGAGATGCCCTCCATGAACGACACCAGCTGTGTCAACAGAGTGGTGTGTGCATGGAGGACACTCAGCATTGCTGTCTGCCCTACATGGAGCTGCCGAAGTAGGTACACAGACTCCTCACTCAGGGCAGCAGGGGACACAGGGGCAGGGGGTACGGTGCCTGGCACGAAGGAGACACGCTCCCGAACACGGGAGCCTCCACGGACCTCTGGAATTGGAGCCAATGGGAGGGCAGTGCTGGTGGTGGTGGTGGCGGGGCCAGACAGACTAGCTGGGGTGTGGTGGCTGCTGACACCCACCTCCACAAGGGAGTCATCCTCCGAGCTGCTGTGGTCCTCAGCTGAGGTGGATGGTGCTCAATCAATCAATCAATCATATCATTTGTATAGCGCACTACTCTCCCTTGAGGGTCTCAAGGCGCTGGAGTGGGGAATGCTGCTACTGCTCGAAAAGCCAGGTCTTGAGGAGTTTTCTGAAGGTCAGCAGGTCTTGGGTCTGCCACCTGGGGAGGGTGTTCCAGGTCTTGGCGGCGAGGTGGGAGAACGATCTGCCACCGGAGGTCGCTCTTCGGAAGCGGGGGACAGTGGCGAGGTCGGCGGAGCGGAGCTGGCGGGTGGGGGTGTAGAAGCTGAGTCGTCTGTTGAGGTATGTTGGTCCGGTGTTGTGGAGTGCCTTGTGTGCGTGGGTGAGGAGTTTGAAGGTTATCCTCTTGTTGACCGGAAGCCAGTGCAGGTCTCTCAGGTGGGGTGTGATGTGGCTGCGGCGAGGGATGTCGAGGATCAGGCATGCAGAGGCGTTCTGGATGCGTTGGAGCCGTCTCAGGAGTTTGGCCGAGGCTCCTGCGTAGAGGGCGTTTCTGTAGTCCAACCTGCTGCTGACGAGGGCCTGGGTGACCGTTCTTCTCGTTTCAGTGGGGATCCACTTGTAGATCCTGCGGAGCATGCGGAGGGTGTTGAAGCAGGCGGAGGAGAAGATGGCGTTGACCTGTTTAGTCATGGAGAGGGTGGAGTCGAGGATGACCCCTAGGTTGCGTGCGTGGTCGGTGGGTGTTGGGGCGGTTCCCAGTGCGGTCGGCCACCAGGAGTCATCCCAGGCCGAAGGGGTGGATCTGAGGATGAGGACCTCCGTCTTGTCCGAGTTCAGCTTCAGTCGGCTGTTCCTCATCCATTCAGCGACGGCCTTCATTCCTTCGAGAAGGTTGGTTTTGGCAGTGTGGGGGTCTTTGGTGAGGGAGAGGATCAGCTGGGTGTCATCGGCGTAGGAGATGATGTTGAGGTCGTGCCGACGGGCGACGTGGGCGAGCGATGCCATGTAGATGTTAAACAGAGTTGGGCTGAGGGAAGAGCCCTGGGGTACGCCGCAGATGATCTCAGTGGCATCGGAGCGGAAGGGAGAAGGCGGTCGCTCTGCGTTCTGCCAGAGAGAAAGGAGGTTGTCCAGTCCAGGGCCTTCTCTTGGATCCCGGCATTGTGGAGGCGTGTTCATAGTGTGTGGTGGCAGACCGTGTCGAAGGCGGCTGACAGGTCCAGGAGGATGAGGGCCGCCGTTTCTCCGTTGTCCAGCAGGGACTTGATGTCATCGGTGGCGGCGATGAGGGCAGTCTCGGTGCTGTGGTTGCTGCGGAACCCGGACTGGGAAGGGTCCAGGATGTTGTTCTCCTCGAGGTAGCGGGTCAGTTGTTTGTTGACGGTCTTCTCGATGACCTTTGCCGGGAACGGGAGCAGGGAGATGGGCCGGAAGTTCTTGAGGTCCTTGGGGTCCGCCTTGGGTTTCTTGAGTAAGGCGTAGATCTCGGCGTGCTTCCAGCTCTCCAGGAAGGTTGCTGTCTCGAAGGAGGTGTTGATGACTTTCCGGAGATGGGGTGCGATGGCTGTGCTGGCTTTGTTGAAGATGTGGTGTGGGCATGGGTCTGACGGAGATCCGGAGTGGATGGTGTTCATGATCTTGATGGTGTCGTCGTCGTTGATGTTGGTCCAGGAGAGCAGGCGGTTGGTGCGGATGGTGGTCGTGGGGGCGGAGGTCTCAGTGGTTGTCGGGGCGGGCGTGGCGTTGAAGCTGTCGTGGATGTCTGCGATCTTGCGGTGGAAGAAGGTGGAAGAAGGTGGCCAGCGAGTCGCACAGGTCTTGCGAGGGTGGGACGTCGTTGGTGTTGGAGCTGGGGTTGGAGAGTTCCTTCACAATGTTGAAGAGCTCTTTGCTGTTGTGCGCGTTGTTGTCTAGGTGGTCTTTGAAGGAGGCCCTTTTGGCGGATCTGATGAGGTGATGGTGTCTGCGGGTGGTGTTCTTGTGGGCTGCGTGGCTGTCCGGTGTTCGTTCACGGAGCCAGATCTTCTCCAGCTTTCGGCAGGTTTGCTTGGAGGCCCGGAGGTCTTCAGTGAACCAGCTGGCTTTCTTGTTGGTATGACTGTTGGAGGGTTTCTTGATCGGGGCGAGGGTGTTGGCGCAGTCGTTGATCCACTGTCTGAGGTTGTGGGCGGCGGTGTCGGGGTCGGTGGGGTTGGCGGGTGGGCTCTGGGCGAGGGTGGTGGTTAGCTGGTCTTCGGTGACTTTGCTCCAGCAGTGGCGGGGCATCTGTTGGGTGCGGTGGTGCGTGGTGGGCTTCTTGAAGATGAAGTGGATGCAGCGATGGTCGGTCCAGTGGAGTTCGGTGGTGTGGTTGAAGGAGACGTGGGGGCTTGCGGAGAAGATGGGGTCAAGCGTGTGACCGGCGGAGTGGGTGGGTGTTGTGACGAGTTGTCTGAGTCCGAGGTTTGCTAGGTTGTTGATCAGGGTGGTGGAGTTGGTGTCGTTGTTGTTCTCGAGGTGGAAGTTCAGGTCCCCGAGGAGGATGTAGTCCGTGGAGGCGAGAGCGTGTGTGCTGATGAAGTCGGCGATGGAGTCGCTGAACTGTGGTCGGGGTCCGGGGGGTCTGTAGACGAGGGTTCCTCTGAGGGTGGTGTTGGGATCGGTGTGGATCTGGAAGTGCAGGTGTTCGGCGGTGCTGAGGGTGTCATCGGTGTTGGTCGAGACTCTGAGAGTGTTCCTGTGGACGATGGCGATTCCTCCTCCTGCTCCGTTGGTGCGGTCCCTGCGGGTGATCTTGTAGCCTTCCGGGACGGCTATGGCTATGTCGGCTTGCCGAGGCGGGGTTCAGCCAGGTCTCCTTCAGGAAGGCGACGTCTGGGGAGGTTGAGTCGAGTAGGTCCCAGAGTTCAACGGCGTGTTTGCGGGCGGAGCGGGTGTTGAGAAGGATGCATCTGAGGTGGTTGGGTTCTTTTCTGGTCGGCGGCATGGTGGGGCGGATGCTTGTGAAGCTGCAGTTCCGGCAGGTGAAAGCTCCGTGGGTGCGCTTCGGGGCGGCCAGGAAGCAGGTGTGTGATCGTCCGGTGTTGAGTGCGTGGAGGGATCTGGCATTGTAGCGGTGTCGGGCGTCGTGGCGTTCGCGGGGTCCAGGGGTCCTGGCGCTGGGCGTGGTCCAGGCGCGGACGGGCGCTGACGGGCTTGCCTTAGGCGCGCCAGCGGCGCGCCTGCTGCGCGCGGCCGCCGCGCGGCCTCCATATGAGGGGATGTGGGAGGGAGGAGCAGCTGGGAGGCGGGAGCGGGGCGGCGAATAGGATTGCAGGGGGGCGGGGCCACAGGGATGCCGCGGTGGGAAAAACGGGCGGGGGCCGCGGGAGAACTGGGCACAGGAAGGAAAAACAAGTTTAGGCAAGAAAACAAGTACAGGCACAGAGGAATAAAAACAAGTCTGGGCAAGAAAGCAAGTTAGGCACAGGGGGATAAAAACAAGTCTGGGCTGAGGACTCCTCGGTGTGGCTCCCCTCGCCCTCCGTGCCACTGGGTCCCTCTGACCACTCGTCGGATGCTGACCCAGTCTGGCTCCGCAGCTCCTCCTGATCCGTGGAGCTGTCCCCTCCAGTGGCCGTGGATGTATCTGCAAACAGTTAGGGAAACAGACAAACATCAGTCACCTGCACTGACCGCACACACCACAGTAAGTATAGCACTTACAGAGCCAGCCCTGGCATCCTTAGTTGAACATTGCCAAAACTCCTCACACAGATTTGGAGAAGCCAATTGTCAGTCTGATGGTCAACCATGGGACTCACACCCCTCCTGCCCTTGCACCCATCTGTCTGGTGCCTGTCTGATGGTAAGACCCCAGTGTGGACACATGCACCACCTACACAGTTGTTGGACATTGCAGGGAACACGGTGAAGTATGTGAACAAGCACACATCACATCTCTTGCCACTGAGTCAGTGCAGGTGTCCGGAGAAAGGGATGGCCAGAGTCTAAATAGAAATGCATGTGATGTATACCAGCACCAGACACAATGATGCACCCATGTCCGGATAGTCCATGCCACAATGGGGTGCATGTTGCACATGTCACTCCCCTTCAGGATCACTCTTAGGAAGTTTAATGCCATGACACAGGCATGCGTGCAAAGTCATACATCACTGTCTCCATTCACATGGCCATGGCAGCCAGCCAACAACAGTCTGCACTGTGTCACAATCCTAGGACATGGGGAATGCAAGTTATGTAACTGACAAGTGCACATGTCCATCCCCCACACACCACATCATCTGAACTAGTATTTGTCCACGTCATGCCAATTGGACATATGGGGGACATGAAACACAACTCTCAGAACCTGAGCACCTCACAGTGTGCTGTGAATGAATAACAGCTGCCTGAAAGTCACAGTCGCATACACCTGTGTGCACAGTCAAGTGATCAAACATCTATAAGTCACAGAAGTATTGTCTCTCATGGTCACATCTCAGATGGCATGCTGAGCCCTAACCGACAAACATACCAGTAGTCCTGACAACGAAGCCACAGCACAATGACACAGAGGCAGACACCTGAGGGAACATGTCACTGATCACAACATGTCAGATGATCCACGGGAGTGGGAGTACAGAGTCTATTGTATGCCCTGGAGTAGGCATTACTGTCTAGCTCCACCTGTAAGAGGGATGAGTCCTGGACAGTAGGCAGGTGTCTAAGCATGTGTGACACACTTGATATACATACTCCTGAGGCCCAAACATTCTTCCCACCCGCAGCATGGGGGTGGGTGTGCCAAATACCCCAGGGACATGTGGTGAATCAGATCAGCAAGTGGACCACATATCAAAGTTACACCCAGATTACATGTCAGAACTTGGGCATTGTGTAAGCAATTGACCCACCCATGAATCCCATAACATAGTCACCGGAACAAATGCTGTCCCCCACCTTGAGCAAAGCAAAATGCAATGACACAGTCCCCAAGTGACACAATTTCCTGACTGTAAGGGACACACATATGCCTATCAGATGAGGAGTGGGCATGTCCCAATAGAGGGACATGGGTCCTGGACCACAAGACTGATGTACTGTGGAAGTTTAACCAGGCCAGAGGAGGGCACATAGCATGTCAGACAAAGTGCACAGTGCTGTCATGGACTCACCCCCTCCTTGCTGCTGTCTGGCCTTCAGCTGCCTATCCAGGTCAGGGAAGACCACCGCCAGGATCCTGAGCATGTGGGGGGTCAGGGTCCGGTGTCCGCCCCTCCTGCGAGGAGGCGACAGCTTCAGCTGGACCCTTGCGATCCTCTGGGTCCAGCCTCGAAGGTCCTGCCACCTCTTCTGGCAGTTGCGGATCCGGCGCTTGTAGTCCCCCAAGGATCTTACTGCCCGGGCGATGGTCAGCCAGATTTCCTGCTTCTGGTGGGCATCAACCTGTGAGGATGATAAAGTGAAAATGCCATTACTACACATGCAACATATACGTGCATCACACAGTTGGATATACATGTCTCAATCACTGGGGCACATGATGTACACAGGCAGTGCAACGATGGCTATGAACAGTTTGCCAGCAGTTACTACATGGTATCATTGCATGGGAAGTAAACCTTGTTGGAATGCACTGTTACTGCACTGTACCTGTTCAGTGCATGTACCTACACACTTTGGGGGGTCAGAACTACTCAGTGAGCATGCTAGCCAGTGGTGTGCACACTGTAAGTCCTGCTAGTCAGACAACATGCAAAACTAGTAAGGCAGTGGACAGCACACTCACCTGCTCCCCTGGTTTCCCATACAGCTTGCTGTACTGTGGAAGGAGGCTGTCCAGCAGGGCCTGGTTCTCCTCAAGGCTGAAGGCTGGGGCTCTCTCCACAGTACGTGCCATTGCAGTAGCCAGGGGATGCAGAGACAGCAGCAGTGTTGGTGGCAGATGTCGTCCTGGAGCATGTAGTGCAGGCAAGTGAGCTCTCAGGGGAACAGCCAGCATTATATGTGTGCTGCAGAGGCAGATACTGTCCCATGTGTCCAAAGTGATAGGTCCAAGTCGTTTGCATCTTCTGAATCTGACCAATCCATGGAATAGCAGCACTAATACACGCCCACAGCATCCTTCAAAAATCCAAGTTCATGACACCCATGATTTTGCAACATTGTTGTGGCTGGCCAACTGAATTCACTGTATCAGACTCATTGAAGCTTCGAATACGCGTCCGTTGCCATGCCAGGCCCCAGCCAACGAGTGCGCACCGTTCGGTCCATTGCTGTACAACGCATATGTCGGGATACAACGCGTACCCGCCCACAACAGATGCAATGGGCTGGCATGGCACACCGATCGGTCCATTGCTGTACAACGCGTACCCGCTCCCAACAGATGCAATGGGCCGGCCGGGCACACCGATCGGTCCATTGCTGTACAATGCGTACCCGCTCCCAACCGCTGCAATGGGCCGGCCGGGCACACCGATCGGTCCATTGCTGTACAACGCGTACCCGCCCACAACAGATGCAATGGGCCGGCCGGGCACACCGATCGGTCCATTGCTGTACAAAGCGTACCTGTACAGGTCAGTCGCATATGTCACTATGCTTGTCACTGGTGAACGTATGCCAGCCACATATACCTGCCAGAGACTCAGGGGCACACCTACAACACCACACCCAGTCCACACTGTTTCCTAAGGCATGTAAGGCTGCTTTACCTTTTCTGTGTATGGGGGTAAACATGTGGTTTCTGTGGTGGCACTTGTGGGCAGCCACACCCAGGCTGTGCATGTGTTCATGGGGACAGGGTCCTTTGTGTGTTGTGCACATGACCACTGTGATGTGCAACAGTTCATTTCGGAGCATGTGGCATGGTCACATTTCCAGGTTGTGTATGTGTATGACATGTCACATACCCCCAGGGTCCCATGGGGGAAGGCATGTACGTCACAGGGTGACCCATTGCCACAATAGTGATGGCCCTCCACAGTCTGTGTGCATGTTGTGTTTCCGATGTCTCTGATTCTATGTGCACGATGGGAGACAGTCTCCACATCAACGTTGTTTGTGCATGGACTTTGATGTTGTGCGTCACTGGCGTCCATGTCTGTCCTGCGGAGGCGACAGGGGCCACTACCTGTGGGAGTCATGTTTCATTTTCTGAAGTGTACATGATACGCCATGTCATGCCAGTGTCCATGTGGCAAGACAGGGTCACTGGGAATCTACCTGTCAATGAGCTGTGATGCCTGTGGCGCATCTGTCCAGACATGTCACTGTGGTGTGTGTGTGGAACGTGACAGCAGTAAATGGGCACTGTGACACAGCCTAATGGTTTCCCATAGCACAACCTGGAACCTGTTGTCCACACATGTTGTACTGAGAAGTTAGATGATGGCCATGTAGGTGCCAGTTATGTCCGAACAGAACGGCACACACATCAAGTACTTGTGTCTCGTAATGATGTATCATGTGAAATTGAGTATGGTGAGAGGCACATATGTGGGGTGACTGACAATCTTTCTTTCTTCAACCTATGCACTGCAGGGCTCCAGCTGTCCATAGACCATTCCCTGACCTGGCAACGATGGTGGAACGTGACAGCATCCGACGGTACCGCTTCACCAGGCAGCTGATTGAGGATTTGGCAGTGTGCTTGGCACCACATTTGCAACCTGGCCGGCCGTACCCTAAGGCGCTGACCCCCAAGGTGAAGTTAATGGCAGCCCTACACTTCTTTGCCACCGGTACCTTTCAACACACTGTGGCGACTGCCGGTGGGATGTCACAGACTATGTTCAGCCGTGTGCTACGCAATGTTTTGGAGGCAATGTTGAGATGCCTGAACCAGTACATCTATTTCCCTACACGTCAACAACTCACTGATGTCAAGAGTGACTTCTATGCCCTGGGGAGGATGCCACATGCCATTGGCTCCATTGATGGGACACATGTGGCTTTGGTACCACCACAGGCACATGAACAGGCATACCGGAACCGGAAACATTACCATTCGATCAATGCTCTGGTAGTATGTCTTGCAGATATGAGCATCACACATGTGTGTGCCCATTTCCCTGGTTCAGCACACGATGCCTACATGATGAGGAGTAGTCGCATCCCGAGGATGATGGCACAGATGCAGAACCAGCGTGCCTGGCTTGTCGGTGTGTCTGACTTTGTACCATTGTGTGTGTTCTGCTCTGTAGTATTCCGCCCACTTTTCCAACTCAGCTAATGTGCACTTGTCTGTCCGTAGGTGACTCCGGATACCCCAACATGCCGTGGTTGCCGACACCCCTCAGTAACCCTGTGACACCAGCCCAGATGCGCTACAATGAGGTACATGGTCGGACCAGAAGAGTGATCGTGCGGACATTTGGTCTCCTGAAGAGCCGCTTCCGCTGCCTGGACAAGACAGGAGGGGCCCTCCCATATGCCCCAGCAAAGGTGTGCAAGATTGTCATCGTCTGCTGCATGCTACACAACCTGGCAGTGCGGAAGGAGTTGCCTCTCATCCTGGATGACGATGACCAACGTCCGCCACCTGTGGAGGATCCTGGCCTGGACCACGATGCCAGTGATGATGATGATGATGATGGTGATGTCCGCACACAGCTCATCACCAACTTCTTCAGTTGAATGTGAGTATCCAGGGAGATGTAATGTGAATGATGTGAGTTTGCATGATATGTGTGGGTGGTGCTCTGGTGCAGTTTGAGTGTGGCCATGTGCTACTTGACTGGATGCATGCAGCAATGTGTCCTTACAGGTAGTCTGTACTCCCCAACAGTGTTGACATGCTAACTTGGTTTTGTGTAGTTGTCTTGTGACATGTATTGGGCATGAGTATTGCAGTTCTGTCCTGTTCTTCAGTGGTTTTAACTGTGTGTCATGACTGTCCTTCACAGGGTGCTTACTGAGTACTTTAGTCAACTTGGATCCCCCGACACCATGATTCAGCTTTCAGGGTGGCAGCAGTCGTTTCCCTACAGGTGATGTGCCACACACCCCTGGACTTCATATCTTCTGCACTTGTTGACTGTGTGGCCACTGCCACGTGGGTAAACCTTGCATTTGTAGTGGAAACAACATGTTGCAAATGTGTAATAAACCTGTGCTTCACTTTGGGATGTGCGTTGTCTGTGGTCACACATCTGACTGACATTTGCTTACTGCACCTGTGGGCTAGTTGACACAGACTCTGAATAGGTGTGGTGTCTGTGCATTCCACAGTATTTCCTGGCAACATCACTGTAGGCGATGAGTCCGATGGCCCTGGTGTCTCTGTGTTGTGTAGCCCTAGTGGTGTGTCTCCCTCATATGTGTCACGTCACCATGACTCACATGACGGTGTTGTACTTGCTGTAGCAGTTAGCATACACAGTGTAATTTAGCAGATCATCATCACCATAACAGTATCCACATTTGAATAACAACAGAGGCAAGTATGGTGTACTAGTGATTTTATTTACAAAAATGTGTGTGTGTATAGTGCACAGGATGGTGGGTGCTGTACATTGGGATTGTGATCCAAAGTTCCCAGATGAGTTGCAAGTCTTGGTAGCAGAAATGTCCTGAGTGAAGTCCACAGTCATATGATACATTAGTCCAACTTGAACTCCCCATGTCATGTGGGAGAGTTGTGTTGCATTCGACAGGGTGAAAAGTTTGCACACAAAGGAGAATTTCCGGAACAGGTGTTGGCTTCCTGGGGGATGTACATGGCCATCAACCTCTCAGTTTTCCTTCCTCGGACGACCCCTCTTCTTTGGGGGGGACCCTCACGTGCAGGCTGCTGCGGTGCAGGGGAGTCTCCGCCAGAGTCCTCCTCCCTCCCTGTGGCAGTGGCAGTTGTTGCAGCACCAGATGTTGTGGGCACACAGGGAGGTGTGGCCATGTTGGTGCTAATCTGGCGGAGGCATGTCAATATGTCCCTATGCACCGCTGTGAGTTCTTGCAATGTGTCCCACTTGGACTCCATGCGAGACATGTGTGTCTCCACACAGGACATGTGGGAGTCCAAGCAGGCATGATGGGCAGCCTGCTGCTGTTGTATGTCCTTGAGGATCCCCACTACCTGTCTGACCTCTCCGGTGCTATTCTGGTACTCATCAGCAATGCGTGCCAGTTGTGGGTCATCATGCAGTCCAGACCCCTCTGCAAGCAGCAACCTATGTCTACCACCCCTCCCACCACCCCTGGCAACACGTGCAGGACCTGCGGTGGCACGCACAGGTGACCCGAGGCCCCCTTGGGGGTTGTTAGTGGTGTTGTTGTCTCTTGCTCCACGGTGGGCCTGGGGCCCTGTGCTGTTGTCATCGGTGGTCCTTGGTCTGTCCGTGTCGGCGGGGGTGGTCTGTGTGTTGGCAGTTGTTGGAGGGGTGGGTGCAGGGGTGCAGATGTTGGTCCTGCTGGTGCTGCATGATGACTCACAACGGAGGTGCCAGGTAGGGCTTCGCCATCCGAGGAGGGCAGAGGCAGTTCCACGCCAGTGAGCTCAGTGTCCCCCGGAGCCTGGGACAGGGACTCCTCCTCGCCTGCTGCTGTGTCCCCATCATCACCTGTATTTGGAAGAGACACACATTGTATGTTATGTTTCTACAGGCATCAATGGTTCACACACCTGACAGTTGTGACTGTACCTCTGGATGCGGGCCTGTACATTGCATTGTCCTAAGTTGTCACAGTAAGAGGTTGATATTGGTGTAGCACATTGTCCTGCATACCTGGGGCATTTCAATGTGAATGTTGAGGTGTGTGCATGGCCAGCATTGGTTGTATTTTGTGGACATCCTGCCATACTTCTCCACCTAGCCCAGTTATCCCAGCATGAAGCATGCCACCCTTGCAGTGGGTTCAAGTTGACTCTCAGGATGTCATTCAGTGGTGTCTTGCTGTTCGTTGTTGCACAGTTCCCAGCAGGGCCTTGTGCTCCCCACAGCAGTACCCAGTGTCAGCCATCTTGTCAGTCCTTATCCACTCCCTGTGATGTGAGCATGGTTCAGAGTGGTGTTGATCGGCCAATTGTGAGGGTGAGCAATTTCTGTGACTACAACTCCCATCATGCTATTGCCTACACCCCCCTTCCCAGCATGCCCGTACTTCCTTCCTTTTGAGTGGACTTCATTGTGTGTGAGTGTGACAGCAATGGCAAGATGGCTGACAGTGTGGTCCTGTTGTTTGTTGGTGCACAGTTCCCAGCAGGGCCTTGTGCTCCCCACAGCTGAGGCCAGTGTTAGACATCTTTGAGGTGGCTTTTCACTCCCTGTGAGGTGTGCATGCTTCAGTGTGAGCTTGCTGGGCCATGTGGGTGGGGGATGTTGAGCTGTGACTGCCACTCCCATCATGCTATTGCCTACACCCCCCCTTCCCAGCATGCCCATACTTCCTTCCTTTTGACTCTGATTCCCTGTGGGGTAGTGTGCCTGTGCTGACAGGAAGGCTGACAGTGTTGTCCTGGCGTTTGTTTGGCTACAAGTCCCAAGAGTGTCCCTGTGCTTCACACAGCATTACCCAGGGTGGTGGTTCTTTGTGGGATCTTCATTTGGTGTGTGAGGCATTGCATTCTCCCAGGTGGGTTATGTGGAGTTTGTGTTGAGGGTGTGTGTGAGGAGAGCTGCTTGTAACTATGGTCAGTGCTGTCAGTCCTCCTTCCCACCCAGCCAGATATCCCACCATGCAATGTGCTTGCATTGCAGGGAGTGCAAGTTGGCTTTCAGGATGTCAGGCAGTGGTGTTCTGCTGTTTGTTGGTGCACAGTTCCGAGCAGGGCCTTGTGCTCCCCACAGCAGTACCCAGTGTCAGCCATCTTGTCAGTCCTTATCCACTCCCTGTGATGTGAGCATGGTTCAGAGTGGTGTTGATGGGCCAATTGTGAGGGTGAGCAGTATCTGTGACTCCAACTCCCATCATGCTATTGCCTACACCCCCCTTCCCGGCATGCCCGTACTTCCTTCCTTTTGAGTGGACTTCACTGTGTGAGTGTGACAGCAATGGCAAGATGGCTGACAGTGTGGTCCTGTTGTTTGTTGGTGCACAGTTCCCAGCAGGGCCTTGTGCTCCCCACAGCTGAGGCCAGTGTCAGACATCTTTGAGGTGGCTTTTCACTCCCTGTGAGGTGTGCATGCTTCAGTGTGAGCTTGCTGGGCCATGTGGGTGGGGGATGTTGAGCTGTGACTTCCACTCCCATCATGCTATTGCCTACACCCCCCCCTTCCCAGCATGCACATACTTTCTTCCTTTTGACTCTGCTTCCCTGTGGGGTAGTGTGCCTGTGCTGACTGGAAGGCTGACAGTGTTGTCCTGGCGTTAGTTTGGCTACAAGTCCCAAGAGTGTCCCTGTGCTTCACACAGCATTACCCAGGGTGGTGGTTCTTTGTGGGATCTTCATTTGGTGTGTGAGGCATTGCATTCTCCCAGGTGGGTTATGTGGAGTTTGTGTTGAGGGGGTGTGTGAGGAGAGCTGCTTGTAACTATGGTCAGTGCTGTCAGTCCTCCTTCCCACCCAGCCAGATATCCCACCATGCAACGTGCTTGCATTGCAGGGAGTGCAAGTTGGCTTTCAGGATGTCAGGCAGTGGTGTTCTGCTGTTTGTTGGTGCACAGTTCCCAGCAGGGCCTTGTGCTCCCCACAGCAGTACCCAGTGTCAGCCATCTTGTCAGTCCTTATCCACTCCCTGTGATGTGAGCATGGTTCAGAGTGGTGTTGATGGGCCAATTGTAAGGGTGAGCAGTATCTGTGACTCCAACTCCCATCATGCTATTGCCTACACCCCCCTTCCCAGCATGCCCGTACTTCCTTCCTTTTGAGTGGACTTCACTGTGTGTGAGTGTGACAGCAATGTCAAGATGGCTGACAGTGTGGTCCTGTTGTTTGTTGGTGCCCAGTTCCCAGCAGGGCCTTGTGCTCCACAGCTGAGGCCAGTGTCAGACATCTTTGAGGTGGCTTTTCACTCCCTGTGAGGTGTGCATGCTTCAGTGTGAGCTTGCTGGGCCATGTGGGTGGGGGATGTTGAGCTGTGACTGCCACTCCCATCATGCTATTGCCTACACCCCCCTTCCCAGCATGCCCATACTTCCTTCCTTTTGACTCTGCTTCCCTGTGGGATAGTGTGCCTGTGCTGACAGGAAGGCTGACATTGTTGTCCTGGCGTTTGTTTGGCTACAAGTCCCAAGAGTGTCCCTGTGCTTCACACAGCATTACCCAGGGTGGTGGTTCTTTGTGGGATCTTCATTTGGTGTGTGAGGCATTGCATTCTCCCAGGTGGGTTATGTGGAGTTTGTATTGAGGGGGTGTGTGAGGAGAGCTGCTTGTAACTATAGTCTGTGCTGTCAGTCCTCCTTCCCACCCAGCCAGATATCCCACCATGCAACGTGCTTGCATTGCAGGGAGTGCAAGTTGGCTTTCAGGATGTCAGGCAGTGGTGTTCTGCTGTTTGTTGGTGCACAGTTCCCAGCAGGGCCTTGTGCTCCCCACAGCAGTACCCAGTGTCAGCCATCTTGTCAGTCCTTATCCACTCCCCGTGATGTGAGCATGGTTCAGAGTGGTGTTGATGGGGCAAATGTGAGGGTGAGCAATATCTGTGACTACAACTCCCATCATGCTATTGCCTACACCCCCCTTCGCAGCATGCCCATACTTCCTTCCTTTTGAGTGGACTTCACTGTGTGTGAGTGTGACAGCTATGGCAAGATGGCTGACAGTGTGGTCCTGTTGTTTGTTGGTGCACAGTTCCCAGCAGGGCCTTGTGCTCCCCACAGCAGTACCCAGTGTCAGCCATCATGTCAGTCCTTATCCACTCCCTGTGATGTGAGCATGGTTCAGAGTGGTGTTGATGGGCCAATTGTGTGGGTGAGCAATATCTGTGACTACAACTCCCATCATGCTATTGCCTACACCCCCTTTCCCAGCATGCCCATACTTCCTTCCTTTAGAGTGGACTTCACTGTGTGTGAGTGTGACAGCTATGGCAAGATGGCTGACAGTGTGGTCCTGTTGTTTGTTGGTGCACAGTTCCCAGCAGGGCCTTGTGCTCCCCACAGCAGTACCCAGTGTCAGCCATCTTGTCAGTCCTTATCCACTCCCTGTGATGTGAGCATGGTTCAGAGTGGTGTTGATGGGCCAAATGTGAGGCTGCCCATTATCTGTTACTACGAGTCCCATCATGCTCTTGGCTACACTGACTTCACCAGCATACACAGGATTCCTTCCTTTCAGTGAGCTTCCCTGTGAGGTGGTGTTCTAGTGGTGGCTAAATATCTGACAGTGTTTGTTGGTTATATTTGTGCCACTGCCTAGCTCTATTTGTTATTGGGTTTGTACATGTCATGACACAGTTACATATCACTATGACATGGCATGTATTGTATTTATCTGACTAACATACACATCTTGGGATGATTATCTTTTGGTTGCTGTGGATTTGCTAGGGTGCATGGTTTGACTATCCCCTTGACAGTGATGTGTGTGTATTGTCACACAATATTGTGTATATTTGTTGTGTACTTACCAGGCTCTGGGATGTTTGATAGTCCATATACGCTCACTGGTGGTAGGATGGTCCATACCTTCTCCTCCCAGGGCCTGAGGTATACTGGTTTGGCAGGAGGGCCACTGCTGGTGTGCTGGCTCAGGAGGTAATCCTTCTTCAGTAGGTCCCTGACCCTCCTGCGCACATCATACCACCTGTTCTGGATGTCTTCCTTTGTGCGCAAACATGGTGATTGTGCGTTCACCCTGTCGACGATCCTCTCCCACATCTTGGTTTTCTGCGCCATGGGGGTCTGTTGGACCAATGTGCCAAACAACTGTGGCTCTACCCTCAGGATCTCGTCTACCATGACTTCCAATTCACTATCTAGGAACTTTGGATTCTTCTTTAGGGGCATGGTGATGGGTGGTGGTGGTGATTGATGTGTGTGTGTGTGCAAGTGAGGGTGTGTGAGTGTAGGTTTTGCTGGGTGTGTGTGAGGGTGCTATTTGTTGAGGTGATAATGGTGTGTAGCTTTTGTATTGGATGAGCTGTGTGTGTGTCTGTGTTTGCTGTCTGATGGTGTTCTGTGTTGGCAGGTCAGTGGAATTTGCAAAGGATCATGGTAGGGATTTGTGGCCTTTATGTAGGTGGAGTTGGGGGTGTGTCCTTGTTCCATTTCCCCCCCCCCTGTATATATTGGCTTTGTCATTGCTTGTTTGGCCCTCTTTTTTTGTATTTTTTCATTTGTAATTATTGTGCATGTAGGAGACGTTCTTCTGACCGAGTTGGACGTTGCAGTTGTCTCGTGCGCGCCTCTCCGAGTCGTTCCCGCTGTGTTTTTAAGCTAAGTTTCATATGCGGCGTACGCGTCGGTCGCGGAGTATTGTGTTTGTTCGGCTGGCTTTTGTATGCGTGTCGGTGGTACGGCTTGGGCTCCGTGCGAATCAGTCTTATTTTGCACCCATTGCATCGTACTGCGCGGGTCGGAGTTCGCGGGTACGTTTCGTTCGGGTTGATTCCTGGTGCGTGTCGGTCGGTTCTATTCACGTAGTTTCCCGGCCGGATAGCTTGTTTCCGTCCGGGTCGGTCGTTCGGCTTGAGTTCCGTACGAGTCGGTCGTGATTCACATGCATTTCATCGTACTTCCCAGGTCGGGCAACGCCGGTACGTGTCGGTCGGACTATATTCCCGTACCGAGTCGGTCGGGTGGTTTTCCGGCCCGAATCGGATTCGGCCCCTAAGTGTGGAAAAATAAAAATAAATTGCCTCTCATTAATGAGTAAGGCATTATGCTCTATGGAGTATAAGTATTATTGCTGTGCTAAATTAATGGAGGCATGCTAGCTAGCAAGTCGATAGTAGGTACTTTGCTACTCTCTGCAGTCTGCAGCTGGAGCAGCTGTAATGGACAATTATCTTACTTTAATTCCAATGGCCCTGCTCTTATCCAAAATGCCTTTCAACTTTACCCTGACTCCAAAGAGGCAGATGAATAATAATGATACATCGTCACGTATAACATGTGGATATCCTGTCTGCCATGAGTAGACGGTGGGAAAAACGATGCACTGCAGTACAGGGAAAGTATTAATTAATGGGATCTATAGATTGCATTTGGCATGTTCGTCTCAGACTATCCCATCCACAAAACTCAAGGCACTTAGTCCCACTTTACTCCCTGGCCTCGCCCTTTACCACAATTTATAATTATGTCAATCAAATACGTTCACTTGGCAGTAAGGAAAAGAAACTTTACTTACTCTACTGCAGGGAAAGTTAGAGAGCTTAGGGGCCTAATTCCGATGTCGTTCGGAAGGCATCTGAATCGGATTTGGCTTTCCCGGATCTGATTCGTAGCCCTTGTTTCCGACCAAATCGTACATAGGTCCAAACGACCAAGTACGATGCGAAAATTGTATACGCGTCGACTGAATCATTTCCGGGACCCGAACCTGTCCGTACGACTCGTTCATAGCCAAATCGTGCTGTGCAATGGAGCTGAATTCCAACCGAGCGAGTACGATGCACGATTCAGACAGCCGCTTCGCCTCGGTCGCAGGGAGACGAAACGGCTGTCGGAATCGTACTTTGGGGGGCCGTAGCAGGCCCCCCTCTACCCTGGGCCCTCCGAATCTGTCACAGGGGTGTGCCCATGGGACCCCCCGATCCAGGCATTCACAGTGTGGTGGGCACCATGGGGTGCCTGCCACAGGGTGTACGCTTTTCCCCACCCACCCCTTTTTGCTATGGGAGCCTGTGTACGCATCTGTACACAGGCTCCCATAGAGTTCAATGGGAGTCCTAGCCAAACGACTCTGTAAGCATACGGTTGCATCGTACTCGCTCGTTCTGACTCACGGAGCACGTTTCGCTCGGAAAGCCCTCCGGATCCGAGTTGGATGGAGGGCTTTCCTAGCGAGATCGGAATCAGGCCCTATGCCGGGTAAGTAGAGCTTTTACTACAGAATAGTGGGGTGTCACTGATCATCATCATGTGCCTCAGCTTTGGCTTAGTCAGTCACTGTAGTTGACGAATGTCGAAAGGGAAACATTTGAACAGGCATAAATCCATTATGGAAGCCATAAAATATATAAATCACTTGGCCAGAAAAGTGTGGCACATGCTAAGAATGGATTTTTTCAATTTTTTTGGTAAGCTGAGATAGAATTTAGGAAAGAATAAAGGAGTGAAGTCCTAGGAGGTGACAGAGTGGGCACTGGCAGGTAAGGGAAACACACCCTGTTTTTGTGTTGCCATGCATCTAAAAAGTGGCACATTAACTGAAGCAAACCCACATTGCACAGTCAACATTGCATTGCCAAAGTAAACCATACAGCAGTTAGGTAATGGGTGGCACTGGCAAAATGCCATGGGCAGGGAGGTGATGATTGATGATGGGTGGGATACATATCTGCCTCGCTTAACAAATACAGTGAGTCAAGGGAATAGACGGAAGTACCCCCCTCACTTTGAACTGAAGCTTTGATAAAACCATTCCAAGCAAGTGAAGTAGGTAAGCACCCCCTCTCCAGAAGAGCCCTCTTGCTTCTTCATCTAAGAAACTATCCATTCATCATTTTATTATTCTAGTATTCTTCACCCTTTGATACCCATCATTTAAGCTTTTCACTCTCTCATCTAGTCTTTCACCATTGAAAACTATCCATCCATATATATTCATCCATCCATTCATTTAACTGTCCACAGCTCTCAACCATCCTTTCATCAATCCATGCACTTACCCACCCATGCATCCTTTCATCCATTCACCCTGTCACTCATCCTGCTTTAACTCACACAAGCATTCCTTTCACCCATCTACCCTTTCACTCATGCAGGCAGGCATCTTTTCACCAATATACTCATTCATTCACCCTTCATCCACCCATGTATCTTATCACCCACCTATGTATCTTTTCATCTACCCACACATCCTTTCACTCTTATAACATTTCACCCATACTTTATCCCTCCATCCTTTTTTTCCTTTTCCATCAACCCATAATTTTTAGTGTTCATTACGAGCTTTTAAATGCTCGGTTGCAGATAGAAGAGGCCATTAAGACCTCAACCCTAGTTGTAGCTGCTAAAGCGGGGGGTTCATGATGCCACTGAATATTAGTATAATAATAATTGTCAATAAGCAAGCAATGTGACTTACCACCAACTCTCCCTGCTGCCGGTGGGACCGCCGCCGCATGCTCAGCTGGTGCTGGCCCCGTGGTACTGGAGGTCTGTATAGCTCAAAAAAGCATTACACATTTTAGATGTCATATACACCTCCCATTATTATTTTTTTTTTTAATAAAATACAACCACAATACATCACTACAGTTCAGTTGCAGTATCTTCTATTAAAAATGTCACATTGGGCATTTTGTTGGGTGGCAATGTTTGAAAAGCCAGGTAGTCAAGCCAACCAAAAACTTTTCATAATGGAGGGGCAGAGCTATGATGACTGAGTCATTGAAGCTCAAGGAAGGAGGGGAATAATTGGTCAATGAAGAACATATGGTCTTGACTGGCAAATGCTATGGGACCGTCCTCATACTAGTTTGCAGCCATGCTGCGCTGCCATCGAAACTGCTGGCATACTACTAGTGCATAAATGGATGAT
The DNA here is from genome assembly GCA_963921515.1 of Calotriton arnoldi. Classification (NCBI taxonomy): domain Eukaryota; kingdom Metazoa; phylum Chordata; class Amphibia; order Caudata; family Salamandridae; genus Calotriton; species Calotriton arnoldi. Next base: position 131,839 of record CAWUFW010010653.1, read on the forward strand.
AATACATACACAGCATTGGGCGGTCCACCCATGACCTTGGCACCTCTCTAGTTTTACTGTTTGAGCATGAGCAAGAAAAAAAAAAGCCTTCTCAACAAACATGTGTAGAATAGCTTAATTGGGTATGCAATCTTCACAGTAGAGTATCTGACCTAAAATCGGTTCACCTAGTCTTACAGTACCAGTCCACAAGATATATAAGGGGAGAGGGAAAGCTTACTGACAAAGCAGATGAAAGGAAGCTACAGACAGACTAGTAGGAGGAAGTCAACTACAGAAACTTGAAATATAGAAAATAAGTAGGAAAATGCAGGGATAACAAGAATTTAACAACCATTAGATAGAAGGAAGACGAGTTGGAAAAAGGATAGAGGCACATTAAAATAATAAAAAGCAAAGGTTTTTCTAAATGTGGAGTGGTAAAAGTTAGGGAAATAATAACAATATTCACAGGAGGACTTACAGTGTCGACTGTGGCGCTGGTGGTGGTAGAATTTCCACAAGCTGTGGCACTGGTGGTGGCACCCCTGGCTCCTTGCCCCGCCTCTGCACTGCTAGCCCTCTTCTTGCCCCTTGATGCTCATGGAGGTAATAAAGAAAATGAAATAAAAAAGATTAGTGTTACCATTAATAATCTCCCCAAAAGTATTTTGACAGACAAAGAGAAACGCAGTAGCATTGTACTTTTCTAAATTAGATCCCCGATAGTACTAGTATCAAGTTGACCTATACCTAATTTCCTAAATCTAAGCCCTATTCTAACTTTCCGAATCCTAAACTACAGTTTGAAACTACTAATGCATTGCAACAAATGATCTTTGCTTCTCATCTTATTCTCAATCTCAACCCCCTTTGACGGGCAAACTCAGTCTCCCTTTTTTCAATGCATAGATGCATTCTACACATCACTGGGAGATTGCTTGGGACTGTACGAGCTACATTAAGAAAGGCAAAGAGAAAGCTAACTCACTGATATTACTGCTACTTAGTGACAGGACACAGGAATCCGCTTGACTTCTTAAATAATCAGCCCAAGAGAGCACCAATGAGTACAATTAGGTAGCCCTGAGCACCTGGCTGGATCACATAATATTTGTAACATAAACTTAACTTACCTTTGAATGTGAGCAGCATGCTATTTTGAAGAAAAATATTAGCATAGACAGAACACAATAAATAAATAGCTAGTCACAGAGTCCCGCAACCTCAACGCCCAGCAGGTCGAGCCGGTTCTGCTCCCTGTACAGGATATCGGCCCAGCGGTGCGTCAACTGCTGTTGGGTTCGCTGGACCCCAGAGATCTAGCGCACACACAAGCACACCCTCTCCCAAAGCAGCGGATGCTCCTGCACGCAGTACCCGCTACCGGGTCTGCCGCCTGCTGCCAGCATGGAGGGGAAGTGGCGCTGCACATAAAAAAAGTGCAGCCACCTCCATGAAACTGATGCAGGACTGCACCCTTTGGCACCGATGACCGCAAGGTTTGTGGCTAGCAGTCGCACTGGCGCCGCCACTCCCTCTCTCGCCCTGCTTTGCCATGGATCTCGGTGGTCTTAAAAAAAAAAAAAATAGGAGAAGGAAGAAAGGAAAAACTAAAGACTTAAAGGGAAAGCCAAAAAAAGGACAAAAAGTCACAAAAAACACAACTAAAATTGCAAAAACGTAAAATACACAAAAATAAAATCTCACACTGATACAGTAATGGAAAATGAGGGGGAAAGAGTCGAATAGGGGGAGGACTGAAAAGATTAAGGGCAGATTAAACAGCACCATGCACAGAATAGAAAAAAAATGGTCCCACCCATGCTAACCGTATGGGGACTTTCAAGCATATCGTGCTACTGAACGTCAAAAACATAGCGTAAACAGGTTTGTCTAGCGGCTCCGCCCGTCCATGGAATTCTGCTGAATCTCACTGAGTTTTTGGGCCATTCTGTGGAATTCCACATAGCAGAACTCTGCGAGATCAACCCAGGCCTAGTACTGGGTTGGTGGTGTCAGGGGTCCAGTACTTATACTCTGTTATGCCTTTGAAGTGGGGGAGACTTCAAATAGAGGCGTTTGAAGTCCACAAGGTCCCTCCCCTTTCTGGCCTGGCTCTATACTCACTACACAGGGGTATGCAGTTCTTTGTGTGGGGACAGGCACAGCCCAATTCAGGTGCAGGTGTCAGCTCCTCCCTCCCAATCTAGCTCAGGAAGGTCCATCAGATTGGTAATAGGCCATCAGGATGTGAATGCCACACCGCAGCTTCCTTTGTGTGTGACCGTCTAGAGGCAATACACAAAGCCCAGCTGTCACCCATTCCAGACGTGTATTCAGAGACAGGCAGCGACACAGAATGCTTAAAGCAAGAAAATTCCATCTTTCTAAAAGTGGCATTTTCAGTCTTACAATTTAAAATCTGACCACCATAAGTTGTAAGTCTAGAGACACCAAACTTCCAATTTCCATGTCTACCCAATGGGAAATGACACTTACAAATTTAACTAGGTAATCCCATTGCTAACCTATGGGAGAGATAGCCCTTGCAGTAGTGAAAACGTTTATAGTTTTTCACTACCAGGACATAAAACTCAAAAGTACGTGACCTACCTTTTAAATACACTGCGCCCTACCCATAGGGATGCATAGGGTCTACCTTAGGGATGACTTATATGTAATAAAAAGGAAGGTTTGGGCACAACAAGTAGAGTATCTTGTCAGATCGCAATGGCAGTTTAAAACTGCACCCACAGGCTCTGCAGTGGCAGGCCTGAGACATGTTTAAGGGGCTACTGAAGTGGGTGACACAATCAGTGCTGCAGGTCCACTAGTATCATTTAATTTACAGGCCTGGGGCACATACAGTGCACTTTACTAGGGACCTATAAGTAAATTAAATATGCCAATTGTGGTTAAGCCAATAATACCATGTTTAGAGTACAGAGCACATGCACTTTAACACTGACTAGCAGTGGTAAAGTGCCCAGAAAACCTTGTCACTAAGAATTGGCATATCATTTGGAAAGTCCTATGTTTTCTTTTAAAAGGGGTAGGAACATTAAGGTCTATTTGGTTAATTCTGCAGCCTGAAACATGACCCCCACTGTCAAAAGAGCCCTTGAGGCTGCTTGGGGTGTCCCACATGTGAGAGGCCATCACTGCTGTGGCAATTGCGTAGCCTGCACGTACACATGTAACACTAAGGGGCCGATTCCGATCTCGGCCGGTAGGGCTCCGAATCGGATTCGGCTTTACCGGATCCGATTCAGAGCCCTGTTTCCCGACCGATTCGTACGTGCGTCCGGGCGAGCGAGTACGATGCGAAATCTCCGACCGACTCGTTCGCGAGACCCAACCGCACCGACTGACTCGTACGCGAAAGCCGACCGCTCCGACCGACTCGCACGGACACGACTCGCACCGCGCAATGGAGACGTTCCCCGGCCGGGTAAGTACGATGCGCGCCTCGAGCAGTCCGACCGACTCGCGCCGTCCGGCTCAAAAGAGCAGTCGGAGCCGCACTTTGGGGGTCCATGTCGGACCCCCCTGGACGCCTAGTCGTGCGAGTCGCATGGGTCCCCCCTACCTGTGCATGTACGGCGCGACCCGCTTCGACGCGTACCCGCTGTAGGGGGCACCCTTGTTCGCCTCGCACCCATTGAGTCAATGGGAGCCCGCGTACGCGTTGTACGACCGGCTCCCATTGACTTCAATGGGAGTCCGACCGAATCGAGTCCGATAGCATGCGTGCGCATCATACTCGTTCGGTCGGACTGCTAGGGTCCGATTCGGTCGGAAATCTCTCCGGGTCCGGCTCGGTCGGAGAGATTTCCGGCCCGAATCGGAATCGGCCCCTAAATTGTTTGAACACAGCTCTGTTAAAGTGGAACTCATACCTTTTTTTAATTCCAACTCGAGAAATGCCATCTATTGATTGTGGTGTATCTGTAAATTGCTATACAAAGGGAAGACTTCTCAACCAGTCAAGGCACGAATATGCAAACACTGCAGCAGGATCAGATGTGGTGTAGCCAATGCACCCAATGGCGGTGCATTTCATTGAAAAAAACACACAGTGGAGGACCTCAAATGGCAAGTCATCGATGCAGCATGCATCGCTGAAAGATGGGGTGACATCACACACATTCTCCAAAAAATGGAATGCAAATGGATGGAACGCTGCAATTCTATGAACCAAGGACTGAATACCACTGAGGAGTGGAGAACTTTCATAGCTAAATTGAATAATTGAATCCACATGCATTCACCTGGCAATGCCAGTCCGGTGACTTTATGCTGTGATTTTCTCGCTAATTCTCCTGGACCATGTCTGCTACATACTGCAAACTAGCAGCAGTCCTTTTCCCCACAGCATTTATTACAGTGTTTGTATGTATTAATCCTGCATCTATATCCAGCTTTATACTGTTTATATTTGTCCCATACGTTGATGCCTGTGAGCATTGCACTCCCAGAATTGCCAGCTGGGATTTTGACTGTTTTTATAGATGTTTGCTTTTTCAGTGTGGGTTGCTGCTATGATTCTTCAACATTACGTATTGCACCAGCAGCAGTTCCCCTCCTAATGAGTATGTATTCATGTATTTATGTTTACTGATTTGACACGTATATACGTCCACTCATTGTTTCTATTGCCATATGCATTGATGTCTACATGTAGCGCACTCCAAACATTATCGGCTAATGCTTTTACAGTCCTGTAATTGAACTGGTTTGCTGCTGTGATTTTGCTCCTTAGATTACGTATTATTATTTTAACCGGATCACTGACTCAACATCGATCCTATAATATCGACCTACACAATTATTGAGTCACTAACATCACGCACAGAAATATCGACTCCCAATACACAAAACTAAAATTATACAAATATCGAAAAAATAATATTGGCAAAATAATTATCAACTACAAAAATATCAACTACAAAAAATAGAACACAAAAATATCAAAAAAATTAAAATAACATATAATGCTACAAAAGTATCGATATACATATTGACAACACAAATACCGATAAAATACATATTAACTACATGAAAAAATAACATTTAAACATCAAAATAAATTATTGTCAATACTATTAAAAAAACATTGCAAATATTAAAACAGACACTAACAAAATAAATTACAATACTAATAAAACTAAAACACAAATTTGTAAACTTAAAAAACTAAAATCAAATAAATATACAAAGACCACAACATAAAAAAAATCACCACTATCAAAAATAAAAAGACATATGTAACACATTTAAAATAATATATCACATTTATTAATGCATACAATTTAATTATATTACTAAACAAAATACAATCACACATTAAATAAACACAATTAAAATTAAACAAATTAAATTATAATTGCCATAAAATGCAGACAAAGCTATCTCAACCAATGAATTTAAACCACAACAACAAAACCAATAGAAAACTCTAACTAATTCAATAAACACTATAGAAGCAATCAATTAATTAACACAAAATTTACCATTAAACAGACAAACACTGCAAAAGGACAAAACTTTGCAAGACAAACAACAGAACAAAAAAACAGAAAAGCTTTCATTAAAGGTAAGAACAAAACTTTCTAAATAAATAAATAACATAGCTTAAAAAGAATTAAGCATATACACATACTAACCTAAAATATAATATATTTTTCTATATATTTCATGAACTAAACTTGACCTAAACTCTACCTCGAAAATTCAGAACAACGACTTCCTCCCAAAAGAATTACAAAATCACCATTAACGAAATATATATAAAACAAAGTATATATTTTAACTAATTTATAGAGTTAACTGATTAGACCTTAAAAGAATATTGAAAAAGCAAAATATAACTAACAAATACTTTTATTTTACTTCCTTCTATAGGCTACAACACAAAAACAACATCAAAGGAATAAATGACATTAACTAAAAATAGTACGTATTTTTTAAAACATAAAAAATAACTAAATAAAAATAGGGACTAACTAAACGAAACTAACAAACTAAATGTTACCCTTCAATAAAACTAACACTTTTTTTTACACCAACAGAAAAAAAGAAACCAGTGAATAGAAAACAAGATATATGTAAGTATATTTTAAAATGTAAAAAGTATATCTAAATGTTTACTTTTCACTAAGTATATATATACATTCACAGACATATGAAGAAAATGACAGAAGGGGCAACGTTCATTTACTCACAAAAAGAAAAACTACTTCTATGTTACAGGGGCTACATGTATACACAAGAGAAAATGACAGAAAATAAAACCCATTGGAAATGTAGTAAATACTACTCCAATTCTTGCTATGGGAGAGTAACGACAATAGAAACACTGTTATTAATGTTAGAGAACACAACCACCACTCCAACGCCACAGAAATTGAGGTTAGAGATGTTTTAGAAAACATCAAAGAAGCAAGCACCAGCTCACAACAAACTAGCACAGAAATATAAAAAAAATGTACTAACCTGTGTTCCTGAACATGTAACAGGACAATTACCTTCTATACCACCCCTAAAACGCATCATAGCCAGAACTAAAAGATCTACTGCTCAAACACCACCCCCCCAAAACTTTCTCAGAAATAGAAATTCTACAAGAATACACAGTAACACACAAAGGTGAAAAATTCATTCTTGATGACAACAATAGTCATGAAAAAGAATTATCATCTTTGCCACCAACACCAACTTTTAAAAGTTAAAACAATGTGAAACATGGATGATGGATGGGAAATTTAAAGTCTGTCCTAAACCATTTTAACAACTTTATACCATCCATGGCGAATATGAAGAAACTAACATACCTTTAATATACGCCCTACTCCCCAACAAACAAAATACTACCTATATAGAACTCCTTACAATAATTAAACAACAAACAGAAAACTACTTCCTACAAAAAATAATAATAGATTTTGAACAAGCAATGATCCAAGCAATTTAAAAAATATATCCAATTATCATTTCAGCCAAAATGTATGGAGACATCTCCAAAAATCAACCCTAAGCATAGAATATGCAACAAACAGCAACTTTGCTTACCAAATAAAAAAACTAATAGCCCTGGCCTATGTACCAACAACAGAAGTAGCAAACCACTATAATATACTTATCGAAAGTCCTTTCTACCAAGCCAACAAAGCAAAACTAACACCCTTTCTTGACTACTTTGAAGACACCTGGGTAGGAAGACTACATAGATCAGGGCACCGAAGACAACCCAAATTCCACATCCCCTGGAGGAATGTCTATGAAAGTACCCTAGCACAAAAAGCTAAAACAAATAAAGCAGTGGCAGGATGGCATAATGCCTTCCGAGCCACAATAGGAAAAGTACAACCAACTTTTTACAAACTAATAGAAGCCATCAAAAAAGAACAAAGTTACCAAGAATTAAGGCTAGAGCAATCCCTAACTAAAATAGGTCCTAAAGTAAGTAAACAAACAAAAACAATGTATGAGTACCTACAGTACAAAACTAGACTCTACCCAAACACCAAAGGACTAGAATATCTAGATATATTAGCCAAATCTATACTTTAAAAATAAGACAATACACTATGCAGCATTTAGAAATTACAAAACAATCAAACAACATATTTCCACTCTTTTTTAAATTAATAATTATAATGATGTCATTTAATAAAGACGTATATAAAAATAAATGACAATATAATTATTAAAATAAAAAAAGAAATAAACAAACAAAATGTTAACCAAAAACATTTTCCACCCATAATAATTCAAAATAACTTACAGTTTTGTAGCTGTAGATGGTCCTCAAAAACAAACAAATCCATAGTATTTAAAACGAAATACAAATCCATGAAAAAAGGAAAGCCCCAAAAAAATGTAAAAATACAACTGTAGAAAAAAGGCTCCAGTGACGCAATCCTCTCAATAACAAAACCCTCAAAAACCCAAAAAATAGTTTAAAAAAAAACAATGCTCCAACAAACCCGAAAAATAAAAGGAAATGTAAAAAAGTAATTTGTTTCAAAGAAACAAAATACATTTTCCTTTAAAAAAAAAAAAAAAACGCATCTTCACCACCACAGTGTATTGTAACCAGAAACCTGCAAAAATAAAAAACAACACCCTCCCACATAAAGACATACAAACCCACACACATTAATTACAACATTTAATACAACATAACATAATTAAATATCACATAACTAGCACTATATATGATTTGATTTGTACATTTATATAGCACGCGAATGCCCTGGGGCGTCTAGGCGGTGGAACCAGTGAATCCAGTAAGGTTGCTGAGGAAAAAGGTAGAAAACAGAGTTAGTTGTTGAAGAGCCAGGTTTTTAACAACTTCCTAAAAGAAAACAGCGTTGGGCTGTTCTATATACTGACCGGGAGCGAATTCCATATTTTAGCTGTCCCTAACAAGAAGCTTCTTCCACCCCATCTAGCTTTTTTGAATCTGGGTGTTTGTAGTAGTTCGTTGTGTGCATACCTTAGATCTCTGGAAGGTACATACCAGTTCAGATGTTTCTTCAGAAAGTGAGGACCAGCTCCATGCAGTGCCTTGTTTGCTAGGCATAGAGATTTAAATTTGATCCTCTTGTCGACTGGAAGCCAGTGCAGGGATCTCAGATGGTGGAAGATGGGCTGGAATCTGGGAATGTCAAGCAACATTCTGGCTGCCGCATTTTGGAGGTGCTGTAACTTATGTAGGTATTGTGTTTGAATACCCATATACAGAGCATTACCATAGTCCAATCTGGACAGGGCTAGTGCTGTTAACAGTGTTAACAGTGTTTTTAGGGCGTCCGGTGGAATGAACGGGCAGATTCCACTGATTATTTTTAAGATGAAAAAGAAGGTTGAAGTGAGGGTACTGATCTGGTATTTGAAAGATGAAACCTACATTTTTCGCCTTCGGTACTGGAACTGGAAGTTCTCCCAGACTGGATGGCCACCATCTGGGTGACCAGAAGGAGGTATCTGTAGCTAGCAGCAGAGCCTCCGTCTTTCCGCCGTTCAATTTTAGGCAGTTGGACCTCATCCACTGATTGGCCAGGGTCATGCAGCGATTAAATCGGTCTACTGTTTCCTCCACATTACTTGAGATTGACACCACTAATTGGGTGTCATCAGCATAGGAAACCACTGAGAAGCCGAACTGCCTGATAATAGTAGCCAGATGGGTAACGTAGAGATTGAACAGCGTGGGGCTTAGGGAGGAGCCCTGTGACACCCCACAAGGGAGTGTAAATTGTTCGGATGAGAAAGCTCCAGACTCTAGGGATCGAGTCCTGTCTGTAAGAAATGATGACAGCAGCTTAAGGGTGGTGCCTCTGATTCCCAGCTCTGCTAGCCTGTTGGCTAGTATTTCATGGTTCACTGTGTCGAAGTCCGCTGATAGGTCTATCAGGATCAAGGTGCCCTTGCCACCAGCATCCAGGATTGCTCTTAGTTCTTCAGCGGCCATGACCAGAGCTGTCTCGGTGCTATGCTCCTCCCGGAACCCATATTGAGAGGGATCTAGAAGGTTCATGGAGGAGATAAAAGCAGTGAGTTGTAAGTTAAGTATTTTTGCCAGCACCTTTGCAGGGAAGGGTAGTCTGGAAATAGGTCTATAGCTGGGAGTGGCTGGATCGAAATTTAATTTTTTCAGAAGTGGGAGGATCGAGGTTATTTTCCAATCATCTGGAAAAATACCTGAGCAGATTGCTTCTTTGAATACCACCCCTAGTTGTTCACTGATAATTCCAGGGACCAAGTGCAGTATTTTGGGAGGGCAAGGGTCGGATGGGGCCCCTGATTTGGAAGTTTTTACCAGCTGGGTGATCTGTTAGAGGGAGGGGAAAGGGAAGTAAACAAAGTCAGTGGGGAAGGAGACTTGGCTAGTAAAATGTTCCCAGATTGGGTTATGTCGCAGTCCCTAAAAGATGTATACACTGTCTCCACTTTGTCCCTAAAGGATTGTGCCAGTAGGTTGCAAAATTCGGCGATGCTTTCTGTTCTAGGCAACTCTGGTAGTTTAGCAAAGTATTTAACTGTCGAGAAAAGCTGCTTGCTGGAGTTTTTTGCCTGTAAAATTGTTGTTGTAAAGTATTTCCTTTTTTCTTCCAGTATTAGTTTCTTATAGTCAGCCAGTGATTGTGCGTATTTTATTTTTTCTGTAGGGTAATAATTTGCTCTCCACTGCCTTTTTAACACTCAACTACTCCTAAAAACTACGGCAAACACATCAAACACTAAACTACCAACACACCATACTACACAAAAAAGGACATTTAACACTCTAACAACTCTAACTATACTACCACTAGCTTCCCCTGCCCTAAAATTACCTTAAAAGTAAATTAAAGCAAACTTACCTTAACCGACTAAACGCAGTTCTCAACCGCGAGGTTTCATCTTCCAAAATGACCTAAAAATGAAATAGATAGACAGAAAAGTGAGCAAATAGAAAAAAATGGCCGCGTAATAAAAATGAAAAAAAGACTACCTCCCCATAGCCAAGAATGGAGAATTCTAAAAAAAAATCCAAAATTAAATAATAAACTATAAAACATTACTTATTCCAACTCCAAACCAACTAAGGACCGACTCGACAACAACGCGCACAACAGCAAAGAGCTCTTCAACATCGTGAAGGAACTCTCCAACCCCAGCTCCAACACCAACGACATCCCACCATCGCAAGACCTGTGCGACTCCCTTGCCACCTTCTTCCACCGCAAGATCGCAGACATCCACGACAGCTTCAACAACCTGACCACCCCGACAACTACCGAAACCTAAGACCCAGCGGCCACCACCCACATCTATCCCCTGCTCGCCTGGACCAACATAAACGACGACGACACCATCAAAATCATGAACACCATCCACTCTGCCTCTCCGTCAGACCCATGCCCACACCACATCTTCAACAAAGCTAGCGCCACCATCGCACCCCATCTCCGCAAGGCCATCAACATCTCCTTCGAGACCGCAACCTTCCCGGAGAGATGGAAGCACGCAGAGATCAACGCCTTACTGAAGAAACCCAAGGCAGATCCAAGGGACCTCAAAAACTTCTGGCCCATCTCCCTGCTCCCGTTCCCGGCAAAGGTCATCGAGAAGACCGTCAACACACAGCTGACCCGCTACCTCGAGGAGAACAGCATCCTGGACCCGTCCCAGTCAGGGTTCCGCAGCAACCACAGCACCGAGATGGCCCTCATCGCCACCACCGATGACATCAGGGCCCTGCTGGACAACGGCGAAACCGCGGCCCTCATCCTCCTGGACCTATCAGCCGCCTTCGACACTGTCTGCCACCACACCCTTCGCACACACCTCCACAACACAGGGATCCAAGACAAGGCTCTGGATTGGACCACCTCCTTCCTCTCCAGCAGAACACAGAGCGTCCGCCTCCCCCCTTTCCGTTCCGAAGCCTCCGAGATCATCTGCGGCATACCCCAGGGATCATCCCTCAGCCCGACATTGTTCAACGTCTACATGGCACCGCTCGCCCACGTCACCCGACTGCACGACCTCAACTTCATCTCCTACACCGACGACACCCAGCTGATCCTCTCCCTCACCAAGGAACCCCTCACCGCCAAAACCAACCTCCAGGAAGGAATGAAAGCTGTCGCCGAGTGGATGAAGAACAGCCATCTGAAGCTGAACTCGGATAAGACAGAGGTCCTCATCCTCGGCTCCACCCCCTCAGCCTGGGATGACTCCTGGTGGCCGTCCGCTCTTGGAGCAGCACCGACACCCACCGACCACGCACGCAAGCTGGGGCTTATCCTCGACTCAACACTCTCCATGACCAAGCAAGTCAACGCCGTCTCGTCCTCCTGCTTCAACACCCTCCGCATGCTCCGCAAGATCTACAGGTGGATCCCCACCCAAACAAGAAGAACGGTCACCCAGGCCCTCGTCAGCAGCAGGCTGGACTACGGAAACGCCCTCTACGCAGGAGCCACGGCCAAACTCCTGAAACGACTACAACGCATACAGAACGCCTCTGCATGCCTGATCCTCGACATCCCGCGCCACAGCCACATCACACCACACCTGAGAGACCTGCACTGGCTCCCCGTCAACAAGAGGATCACCTTCAAGCTCCTCACCCACGCACACAAGGCGCTCCACAACACCGGACCGGCATACCTCAACAGACGACTCACCTTCTACACCCCGAACCGACAGCTTCGCTCCGACAACCTCACCCTCGCCACCGTCCCCCGCATCCGAAGAGCAACCACCGGTGGCAGATCGTTCTCCCACCTCGCCGCCAAGACCTGGAACACCCTCCCCATCCTCCTACGGCAGACCCAGGACCTACGAACCTTCAGGAGGCTTCTCAAGACCTGGCTATTCGAGCAGTAGCAGCACCGCGCCCCCTCAGCGCCTTGAGACCCTCACGGGTGATTAGTGCGCTCTACAAATGTATTGATTGATTGATTGATTAAAATCAGGGAAAGTGCTGGATAATAAACCAATTAAATTTACTATTTCAACTCTAAACTAACTAAAGTCAGGGAAAGAGCTAGATAATAAATCATGCAAAAATTACTATTTCAACTCCAAAACAACAAACCTCAGGGAAAGTGCTGATAATAAACCATAAAAATTCAAAATAACAATTAACTACGTTCTGAGAAAATTCCCAAAACATTTTTTCATTTAAATTTGCAAATAAATACAAATATTTTTTTCATTCCTGAAACTTAACAGAAAACAAATTTACAATATATTTTTATAAACATCTAAAAATATCAATAAATTAGCTAAAAATCTATATATTATAAATATTATTTCAAACAATTTAATTTTTTTAAAATCCTTAATATTTTTTAATTAAAAAATGTAATTCAAAATTGAAATGTATACTAAATTTCCCAAAATGTGTAATATTTTTAAAATTTCAAAAATGTTAACATTTATTAACATTAAATATTTACTTTTTTAAGTGTTTTAATAAATTTTAATTTTTATCATTTTTTTAAACTAATAAAACAAGAAATAATGTTATATACATACAAATAAATGTATACATATATTTTTTTAATAAATTTAAAATTGTTTCAATATTTTTTAAATGTATTAATTTTTTAAATAAAAATATCTACACCTCAAATAACAAAATTTAATTTAAAAAAAAAGCTTTTTATTAAGTAATATTTACAATTTTTCTAATTTTTTTAAATTCGCATTAATAAATTACAAAAAAATAATTTAAATATTAGTTTAAACAAAATATATTATAAATTACTCCCCACCCTTATCCCCTAAAAAACCAACATCCCACTCCTAAAAATATTAATAAAAATTAAAAAATGTATATTACTTAAAACAAATATATTTTAAATTACTCCCCACCCTTATCCCCTATAAACTCAACATCCCGCTCCTAATTAAAAGTATTGTAAATTAAAAAATATGTATTACTTTAAACAAATATATTTTAAATTACTTACCACCCTTATCTCCTATAAACCCAACTTCCCGCTCCTAACAATAAGAAAAAAACATTAAAAACATACATTTTAACTATAAAAATTATACTTATACATATAAAATAACTACTACTGGAAAATAATATTTTAAACACTATGCATAAAGAAAGAAAAATAGTCGATATTATTTACAACTATATTTTTAACATTGATATTTTCAAAATCAATATTTATAACACACAAAAATTGAATTTGCTTTACAAAGATAAAACTTACCTCTATATTTTATATCCTCGATATTCTTGACTCGATACTCATGACACTCGATATTTTTTCATCAATATTCTGTCTGTTCACCTTTTAACCACACAGGGGCCGATTCAGATTCGGGCCGTAAATCTCTCCGACCGAGCCGGACCCGGAGAGATTTCCGACCGAATCGGACCCGTGCAGTCCGACCGAACGAGTACGATGCGCACGTATGCCATCGGACTCGAGTCGGTCGGACTCCCATTGAAGTCAATGGGAGCCTGTCGTACAAAGCGTACGCGGGCTCCCATTGACTCAATGGGTGCGATGCGGACAAGTGCACCCCCTACAGCGTGTACGCGGCGAAGCGATTCGCGCCGTACACGCACAGGTAGGGGGACCCATGGGTCTCCCTGTGTGCGACTCGCGCGGCCACGCGTACAGGGGGGTCCGACACGGACCCCCAAAGTACGGCTCCGACAGCTCTTTCGAGCCGGAGTGCGCGGCTCGGTCGGACTGCTCGCGGCACGCATCGTACTTACCCGGCCGGGGAACGTCTCCATTGCGCGGTGCGAGTCGAGTCCGAGCGAGTCGGTCGGTGCGGTTCGACCCGGGAACGAAGTCGGTCGGAGCGGTCGGGACGCCCGGACGAGTCGGTTGGCGACCCGCATCGTACTCGCCGCACGCACGTACGAATCGGTCGGGAAATAGGCTCCGAATCGGATCCGGTTAAGCCGAATCCGATTCGGAGCCCTACCGGCCGAGATCGGAATCGGCCCCACAGTGTAATGAACCCCAATGTACCCCAATATAGGCCTAGATAATTGCACGACCTTTTACCTACATTTGTCCTACCTTGCTCTACATAACGGCTCTGGTGCCGACCTTTTACCTAGTTAGGTGCCGAATAAATGTTGTGTGTTTTTCTTCGAAAACTAGCCTCATTTATTATGTATGAAGATTCTTAGTATCACAGCAGGATTACCACCTTCTTCATAATAATTCTGTACAATAGTCACCACTATCGTCATCCTTGGCCGACAGGCCCACAGCACCATGACACATCTAGGTAGAACCTCTGAGGGTACCTTTCGAGTATATAAGTACGAAACCTTTGCTGGGCAAACCAGAGGAGAAACTTCCATGCGGACATGAGACGCTGAGGTCCCTGCACTCAGACACTCCAGCACACAGTGGTCTGACATCCCTCGTGGGGTGTCCATCTTGAGACCAAGAAGGGGTCCTTCATTCTCTCCCATCAGGTAATGGGGTGGGCTCTTTCCTAGGGGGATTCTTGGCTATACACCTACATATATGCTAGGTACACTTAGGGGCCGATTCTGATCTCGCTTGGTAAGCCCTCCGTACGAATCAGACCTGAAGGCCATTCCAAGCGAGACGCGCTGTGCAAGTCCAACCGAGCGAGTACGATGCAACCACATGGTTATGGACTCGGTTCTGCCGTACTCCCGTAGCACTGAATGGGAGCTTTTGTACGGACACGTATACAGTCTCCCATAGCAAAAAAGGTGTGGGTGGGGAAAAGCGTATACACCATGGGGGGCACCCCATTTTGCCCACCACACTGTGCAGGCTTGGATCGGGGAGACCCATGCGCACCGCCCCGTGACCGATTAGGAGTGCTCCGGGTGAAGGGGGGCCTGCTCTGGCCCCCCAAAGTCTGATTCCGACAGTTTCTTACACTCACTGAGACCGAGTCGATACAGCTGTCCGAATCGTGCATCGTACTTGCCCGTTCGGAATACGGCTCCATTGCGCGGCACGATTTAGCTCTGTACGAGTCGGACGGATAGATTCAGGTTCGTAAACAATTCGGTCGGCGCGGACGCGATCTTCTCATTGTACTCAGTCGTTTGTAATGGGGGACGATTCGGATGGAAAGATAGGCTCCGAATCGGATTTGCTCTTTACGCATCTCGTTTGGAGGCTTTCCTTATGAGATCGGAATCGGCCCCTTAGTTAGGGTTTGCATCTTAGGAGTACTCATGATTACTGCCATGTACCTATATGCCTGCATATATTCATTGTTTTAGCACCATGGTAGAATTCTAACTTTTATTTACTCTGTTGGTGCTTTTAACCGTGTACATCAGTTTCTGTCTAATGGTTGTTGCAGCACACGTATTTTATACTAGAATGACGCTGGCTCAATAAATACTTTTTGAAAACGTCCCCACCTTTTATTCTGTGTATCTCTCTGAGACAAGGTGAGAACGAGTGACTGAGCGAAAAGTACTGTACTGTTTTTACGATCCCTGAGGGGTCAGGGTTGTCATGTTCGATAGTTGCCAGAAACTATCCTCTCCTTGGTAAGGTTGTAGGGCGTATAGTGGCACTGTGAGCTAGCTGGTCTACAGACTAACATATCCTTTGGGGGTGTCTGGAATCAGTCTGGACACCAATCACTTAGTTTATGTTGTCTAAACACGCCAATCCCATATACATTTGTGGGAACTACACAACAACAGTTTTCACTTTTTATTAATTTTTCCATGGTTACATGCTCCCCTTTATACTCACCACACCTCCTGTGTCTCACGCTCCATAACTGACTCGGACCTTGGCTTTCATGTTGCAGCAGCGACTACATAGCCACGCCTACCCTCCCTCACCCTTCTGATTAATCATAGGCTTTGGAACGCACCTGCTCCAAGTCTCCGTTTCACGCCCTGTTGGTGTGATAAGGATGAATGCTGCAGCGTCATGCAGCTAGATCCTTGCAGCCCGCCTCTTGAACACATCGGAGGACCTTTCCAGACCATGTGGTGTACGCATAACACTAAGTATAACTGCTCAGGGCTCCATTGTGGCACCTTTTATTTCATTATTTAGCATTACCTTTCGTGGTTGTTCACTTTCTTGGGGATAAGTCTTTTTTTATTCATTTTGTGAGTTTTACTCCCTGCCAGCCCATCTATCTTGTTGAGTTCCTGCTCAGTCCACTGACTCTATTTATGTTCCCTCGTTTAGGGCCTGCCTGGGGTGCCCCATATAAGTATCCTCTTCACCTTAGCTGTCATGTTTGGTGTGTACACTGGTTGTTCAAACTCCAGACATCTTCAGGTAGGGCATCAACTATTGATTAGCTTTACGTGCCATTGTAGCCCATAGTATGGAGTAATTATTACATTTTTTTTTAAATTCCTAGGTGTCCCCACATTTATTTGGTCCTGATGAGACCCCATACTATATAGGGCATCAGAACATCGTCAACATATACAAACAAACCAGCTATTTGTCCCTTTGACTCATACAAGGGCCCATTTCATTAGCTTCTAATTTTTCTGTGTGGTCATTTTGTTTTTGGGAAACGTGTACACTAAGCACATCGTGTTATTTATAAAAATATAGTAATTTTTAAACACAATTGTTGTTTGACATTTTTTCCTCAGTAGTGACATCCTCGAACAGTATTATTTTATTCTGCCATTGTGCTTGTCTATATATTGTTTATCCATATGCATCTCCAATGAGAACCACTGTTCTTCTGTTACAGAATCCTAAAGCCAGCAAAAATGAGGTCAGCAAAACAGAAGGTCAGAAGGCAAAAAGTCAGGGAGAACCATGCCAAGGATGCCAGGTCTAACAAATACTATTTGTAAGAAGAGGATTATATATTATTTCTTGACAATTACTTGTAAATGCAAGATATCCCAATGATGCTCTACTGTGCAATGTTCAATGCTCCAGCATGACTTTAAGTTTAAAAATAAACGCATCATTTGTTAAATGGGGCATAGCTGTTTTCACAAGGTGGCTGCAATCATCAAGAGAGATTTCAGCTGAGTTTGCAACTTCCCTATGAAATCTGATACTTGGTGGAAGTATTTACCAGAGATTTAGTCAGAGGGAGGCCGATAAAGTGACTGACAATTATCGTACCAGAACTCATGTCAAGGAAAGCTGCCGTAATCTGACACTATCACCCTCATTATGAATTTGCTGGTAAATGGGTTCAGTAGCACTGCATTCAGTATTTCCAGGACTATGGGGCTGATTCCGATTCGGGCCGGAAAACGTACCGACCGACTCGGAGCCGGAATTTATTCCGACCGACACGTACCGGTGCAGCCCGACCCGCAAAGTACGATGAAAAGCGTGCAAAATCCGACCGACTCGTACAGAACACAATACGAACGACTGAACCATGCGGAAAACAGCTATCCGGCTGGAAAAACACGCGAATCGAACCGACCGACACGCACCAGGAAGAATCCCGAACGAAACGTACCCGCGAACTCCGACCCGCCAAGTACGATGCAACGCGTGGAAAACACGACCGAGTCGCACGGAGCTCAAGCCGTACGACCGACACGCATACAAAACAGCGAGCCGAAACCACCCAATACACCGTGACCGACGCGTACGCAGCACATAAAACAACACAAACACAGCGTGAACGACTCGGAGAAGCTCGCACGAGACAACTGCAGGGTCCGACTCGGTCAGAAGAGCTTCTCCTACATGCACAAAAAGTACAAAGGGAAAAACACACAAAAAAAGGCCAAACAAGCAATTACAAAGCCAATAAATACTGGGGGGGAAACAGGGAACAAAGACACACCCACAACTCCACCTATATAAAGGACACAAATCTCTACCATGATCCTTTGCAAATTCAAATTACCTGCCAGCACAGAACACCAACAGACAGCAACCACAAACACACTCACAGCTCATCCATCACACAAGCCACACACCAGCAGCACCTCAACAAATAGCACCCTCACATACACCCAGCAAAACACACACTCACACACCCTCACTTGCACACCAACACACATCACTCACCACCACCATCCATCACCATGCCCCCCAAGAAGAATCCAAAGTTCCTAGATAGTGAATTGGAAGTCCTGGTAGATTAGATCCTCAGGGTAGAGCCATAGCTGTTTGGTACACTGGTCCAACAGACCCCCATGTCGCAGAAAACCAAGATGTGGGCGAGGATCGTTGACAGGGTGAACGCACAATCACCATGTTTCCGCACAAAGGAAGACATCCAGAACAGGTGGTATGATGTGCGCAGGAGGGTCAGGGACCTACTGAAAAAGGATTACATCTTGAGCCAACACACCAGCAGTGGCCCTCCTGCCAAACCACTATACCTCAGGCCCTGGGAGGAGAAGGTGCGGGCCATCCTACCACCAGTGAGCGTATATGGACTAGAAAACATCCCAGAGCCTGGTGAGTACACAACCAATATACCCAATATTGTGTGACAATACACACACATCACTGTCAAGGGGATAGTCAAACCATGCACCCTTAGCAAATACACAGCAACAAAAACAGAATCATCCCAAGATGTGTATGTCAGTCAGATAAACACAATACATGCCATCTCATAGTGATATGTAACTGTGTCATGACATGTACAAACCCTACAACAAATAAAGCTAGGCAGTGGCACAAATATAACCAACAAACACTGTCAGATATGTAGCCACCACTACAAAACCACCACACAGGGAATCCCACAAAAGGAAGGAATTCTGTGTATGCAGGTCAAGTCAGTGTAGCCAATAGCATCATGGGAGTTGTAGTCACAGATATTGCCCACCCTCACAATACGCCCATCAACACCACTCTGAACCATGCTCACATCACAGGGAGTGGAAAACAACTGACAAGATGGCTGACACTGGCTACTGCTGTGGGGAGCACAAGGCCCTGCTGGGAACTGGGCACCAACCAACAGCAGGACACCACTGACTGACATCCTGAAAGACAACTTGCACTCCCTGCAATGGAAGCACGTTCCATGGTGGGATATCTGGCTGGGTGGGAAGGAGGACTGACAGCTATGACCATAGTTACCAGCAGCTCTTCCCACACACACCCCTAACACAAACTACACACAACACACCTGGGAAAATGCATTGCCTCACACTAAAATCAATTATCCCACAAAGAACCACCACCCTGGGTCATGCTGTGGGAAGCACAGTGATACACATGGGACTTGTAGCCAAACAAACGCCAGGACAACACTGTCAGCCATCCATTCAGCACAGGCACACTACCCCACAGGGAAGCAGAGTCAGAAGGAAGGAAGTATGGGCAAGCTGGGAAGGGGGTGGAGGCAATAGCATGATGGGAGTGGTAGTCACAGATTTTGCTCACCCTCACAATTGGCCCATCAACACCACTCTGAACCATGCTCACATCACAGGGAGTGGAAAACAACTGACAAGATGGCTGACACTGGGTACTGCTGTGGGGAGCACAAGGCCCTGCTGGGAACTGGGCACCAACAAACAGCAGGACACCACTGTCAGCCACCTTGCCATTGCTGTCACACCCACACACAGTGAAGTACACTCAAAAGGAAGGAAGTATGGGCATGCTGGGAATGGGGGTGGAGGCAATAGCATGATGGGAGTGGTAGTCACAGCTCAACATCCCCAAACCACATGGCCCAGCAAGCTCACACTGAAGCATGCACACCTCACAGAGAGTGGAAAGCCCCATCAAAGATGTCTGACACCGGTGCTCTGTTGTGGGGAGCACAAGGCCCTGCTGGGAACTGGCCACCAACCAACAGCAGGACACCACTGTCAGCCATCTTGCCATTGCTGTCACACCCACACACAGTGAAGTACACTCAAAAGGAAGGAAGTATGGGCATGCTGGGAAGGGGGGTGCAGGCAATAGCATGAAGGGAGTGGTAGTCACAGCTCAACATCCCCAAACCACATGGCCCAGCAAGCTCACACTGAAGCATGCACACCTCACAGAGAGTGGAAAGCCCCATCAAAGATGTCTGACACCGGTGCTCTGTTGTGGGGAGCACAAGGCCCTGCTGGGAACTGGCCACCAACCAACAGCAGGACACCACTGTCAGCCATCTTGCAATTGCTGTCACACCCACACACAGTGAAGTTCACTCAAAAGGAAGGAAGTATGGGCATGCTGGGAAGGGGGGTGGAGGCAATAGCATGATGGGAGTGGTAGTCACATCTCAACATCCCCAAACCACATGGCCCAGCAAGCTCACACTGAAGCATGCACACCTCACAGAGAGTGGAAAGCCCCATCAAAGATGTCTGACACCGGTGCTCTGTGTGTGGGGAGCACAAGGCCCTGCTGGGAACTGGCCACCAACCAACAGCAGGACACCACTGTCAGCCATCTTGCCATTGCTGTCACACCCACACACAGTGAAGTACACTCAAAAGGAAGGAAGTATGGGCATGCTGGGAAGGGGGGTTGAGGCAATAGCATGATGGGAGTGGTAGTCACAGCTCAACATCCCCAAACCACATGGCCCAGCAAGCTCACACTGAAGCATGCACACCTCACAGAGAGTGGAAAGCCCCATCAAAGATGTCTGACACCGGTGCTCTGTTGTGGGGAGCACAAGGCCCTGCTGGGAACTGGCCACCAACCAACAGCAGGACACCACTGACTGACATCCTGAGAGTCAACCTGCACCCACTGCAAGGGTGGCATGCTTCATGGTGGGATAACTGGGCTGGAGGGAGAAGGATGTCCGGATGTCAACCAAATACCACCAATGCTGGCCATGCACACACCTCAACATTCACATTGAAATGCTTCATGTTGTCATGACAATGCGCTACACCAATATCAACAGCTGACTGTGACAACTTAGGACAATGCAATGTACAGGCCCGCATCCAGAGGTACAGTCACAACTGTCAGGTGTTTGAACCATTGATGCCTGTAGAAACATTACATACATTGTGTGTCTCTTCCAAATACAGGTGATGATGGGGACACAGCAGCAGACGCTGAGGAGTCCCTGTCCCAGGCTCCGGGGACACTGAGCTCACTGGTGTGGAACAGCCTCTGCCCACCTCGGATGACGAAGACCTACCTGGCACCTCCGCAGTGAGTCATCATGCAGCACCAGCAGGACCACCAGCTGCACCCCCTGCACCCACCCCTCCAACAACTGCCAACACACAGACCACCCCTGCCGACACGGACAGACCAAGGACCACCACCACCAACAGCACACGGACCCCGGCCCAACGTGGAGCTATGGACAACAACACCAGCAACAACCCCCAAGGGGGCCCAGGGTCACCTGTGCGTGCCACCGCAGGTCCTTCACGTGTTGCCAGGGGTGGTGGGAGGGGTGGTAGACATAGGTCGCTGCTTGCAGAGGGGTCTGGACTGCATGATGACCCACAACTGGTACGCATAGCTGATGCGTACCAGACTAGCACCGGAGAGTTCAGCCAGGTAGTGGGGATCCTCAGGGACATTCAACAGCAGCAGGCTGCCCATCATGCCCGCTTGGACTTACACATGTCCCGCATGGAGTCCAAGTGGGACACAGTGCAAGAACAGACGGCGGTGCATAGGGACATATTGCAATGCCTCCGCCAGATTTGCACCAACATGTCAACACCTCCCTGTGTGCCCACAACATCTGGTGCTGCAACAACTGCAACTGCCACAGGGAGGGAGGATGACTCTGGCGGAGAGTCCCCTGCACCGCAGCAGCCTGCACTTGAGAGTCCCCCAAAGAAGAGGGGTCGTCCGAGGAAGGACAACTGAGAGGCTGATGGCCATGCACAACCCCCAGGAAGCCAACACCTGTTCTGGAAAATCACCTTTGTGCCCAAACTCTTCACCCTGTCGAATGCAACACAACTCTCCCACATGACATGGGGAGCTCAAGTTGGACCAATGTATCAGATGACTGTGGACTTTACTCTGGACATTTCTGCTACCAGGACTTCCAAATCATCTAGGAACTTTGGATTACAATCACAATGTACAGCACCCACCATCCTGTGCACTATACTCACACATGTATGTCAATAAACTCACTAATACACCAAACTTGCCTCTGTTGTGATTCCAACGTTGTTTCTGAAGTGGAGATGATGATCTGTGAAATGACACTGTGCATGCTAACTGCTACAGCAAGTACAACACCGGCATGTGAGTCATGGCGACATGACACATATGAGGGAGACACACCACCAGGGCTACACAACACATACACACCAGGGCCATCTGACTCATCGCCTACACTGATGTTGCCAGGAAATACGGTGCAATGCACAGACCCAACACCTATTCACAGTCTGTGTTAACTAGCCCACTGGTGCAGTAAGCAAATGTCAGTCAGATGTGTGACCACAGACAACGCACATCACAAAGTGAAGCACAGGTTTATTACACATTTGCAACATGTTGTAACCACTACAGATGCAAGGTAATCCCACCTGGCAGTGGGCACACAGTCAACAAGTGTAGAAGAAAGGAAGTCCATGGGTGTGGCGCACATCACCTGTAGGGAAACGACAGCTACCACCCTGGAAGTTGATTCACGGTGTCGGGGATCACAGTTGACCAAACAACTCTGAAAGTACCCTGTGAAGGACAGAAATGACACACAGTCAAAAGCACTGAAGAACAGGACAGAACTGCAATACTCATGCCCAATACATGTCACAAGAAACCCACCCAGAACCAAGTTAGCATGCCAACACTGTTGGGGAGTACAGACTACCTGTAAGGACACATCGCTGCACGCATCCAGTCAAGTAGCACATGGACACACTGAAACAGCACCAGAGCACCACCAACACATATCATGCAAACTCACATCATTGACATAACATCCCTGGATACTCACATTCAGCTGAAGAAGATGGTGATGAGCTGTGTGCGGACATCACCCTCATCATCATCACTGGCATCGTGGTCCAGCCCAGGATCCTCCACAGGTGGCGGATGTTGGTCATCGTCATCCAGGATGAGAGGCAACTCCTTCCGCACTGCCAGGTTGTGTAGCATGCAGCAGACGATGACAATCTTGCACACCTTTGCTGGGGCATATGGGAGGGCCTTCAGGAGACCAAATGTCCGCTCAATCACTCTCCTGGTCCGACCATGTGCCTCATTGTAGCGCATCTGGGCTGGTGTCACAGGGTTCCTGAGGGGCGTCAGCAACCACGGCATGTTGGGGTATCCGGAGTCACCTACATACAGACAATTGCACATTAGCTGAGTTGGAAAAGAGGGTGGAACACTACATTGCAGAACACACACAATGGTACAAAGTCAGTACACACCAACAAGCCAGGCACGCTGGTTCCACATCTGTGACATCATCCTCGGGATGCGACTACTCCTCATCACGTAGGCATCGTGTGCAGAACCGGGGAAACGGGCACACACGTGTGAGATGCTCATATCTGCAAGACATACCACCAGTGCATTGACCGAATGGTAGTGTTTGCGGTTCCTGTATGCCTGCTCTTGGGCCTGTGGTGGTACCAAAGCCATATGTGTCCCATCATGGAACCAATGACATGCGGCATCCTCCCCAGGGCATAGAAGTCACTCTTCATGTCAGTGAGTTGTTGAAGTCTAGGGAAATAGATGTACTGGTTCAGGTATCTCAACATAGCCTCCAAAACATCGCGGAGCACACGGCTGAACATGGTCTGTGACATCCCACCAGGAGACGCCACAGTGTGTTGAAAGGTACCGGTGGCAAAGAAGTGTAGGGCTGCCATCACCTTCACCTTGGGGGTCAGCGCTGTAGGGTATGTCCAGCCAGGATGCAAATGTGGGGGCAACCGCACCATCAATTCCTCAATCAGTGGCCTGGTGAAGCGGTACCGTCGGATGCAGTTCCGTTCAACCACTGTTGCAAGGTCAGGGAATGGCCGATGGACAGCTGATGCCCTGCAGTGCATAGGTGAAGAAAGAAAGATTGTCAGTCACCCCACATATGTGGCATAGACCAGACTCAATATCACATGATACATCATTACGAGACACAAGTACATGATGCGTGTGCCGCTCCGTAAGGACATGTATGGCACCTACATGGCTAACATCTAACATCACAGTTCAACATGTGCCCTCAACAAGTCCCAGGTTGTGCTATGGGATATCATTAGGCTGTGTCACAGTACCCATGTACTGCTGTCACGTTCCAAACACACACCACAGTGACATGTGAGGACAGATGTGCCCCAGGCATCACAGCTCATTGACAGGTAGATTTCCAGGGACCCTGTATTGCCACATGGACACTGGCATGACATGGTGCATCATGAATACACCACAGCTAAACAACCATGACCCCCACAGGTAGTGGTCCCTGTTGCCTCGGCAGGACAGACATGGACGTCTGTGACACACACACGCACAACATCAAAGTCCATGCACAAACAACGTGGATGTGGAGACTGTCTCCCATTGTGCACATGGAATCAGAGACATTGTAAACACAACATGCACACAGACTGTGGAGGGCCATCACAATTGTGGCAATGGGTCACCCTGGGACGTACATACCGTCCCACATGGGACTCAGGGCGTATGTGACATGACATACACATACACAACCGTGAAATGTGACCATGCCACATGCCCTGAAATGAACAGTTGCAAACCACAGTGTTCATGTGCACAACACACCAAGGATTCTGTCCCCATGAACACGTGCACAGTCTGGGAGTGGCTGCCCCCAAGTGCCACCCAAAAAACAACATGTTGACCCCCATACACGGAACAGGTAATGCAGCCTTACATGCCTTAGGATACAGTGTGGACAGGCTGTGGTGTTGTAGGTGTGCTCCTCACTCCCTGGGAAGTAGTATGTGGCTGGCATATGTTCACCTGTGACAGGCATGGTGACATATGCCAGTGACTTGTACAGGGACGCGTTGAACAGCAATGGACCGATCGGTGTGCCCGGCCGGCCCATTGCATTCAATGTGAGCGGGTACGCGTTGAACAGCAATGGACCGATCGGTGTGCCCGGCCGGCCCATTGCATTCAATGTGAGCGGGTACGCGTTGTATCCCGGTACGCATTGAACAGCAATGGACCGATCGGTGTGCCCGGCCGGCCCATTGCATTCAATGTGAGCGGGTACGCTGTTGAACAGCAATGGACCGATCGGTGT
Organism: Calotriton arnoldi; assembly: GCA_963921515.1. NCBI lineage: Eukaryota > Metazoa > Chordata > Amphibia > Caudata > Salamandridae > Calotriton > Calotriton arnoldi. The sequence goes on from CAWUFW010010653.1 coordinate 157,456, forward strand.
GCCCGGCCGCCCATTGCATTCAATGTGAGCGGGTACGCGTTGAACAACAATGGACCGATCGGTGTGCCCGGCCGGCCCATTGCATTCAATGTGAGCGGGTACGCGTTGTATCCCGGGTACGCGTTGTAGAGCAATGGACTGATCGGTGTGCCCGGCCGGCCCATTGCATTCAATGTGAGCGGGTACGCGTTGAACAGCAATGGACCGATCAGTGTGCCCGGCCGGCCCATTGCATTCAATGTGAGCGGGTACGCGTTGAACAGCAATGGACCGATCGGTGTGCCCGGCCGGCCCATTGCACTCAATGTGAGCGGGTACGCGTTGTACAGTAATGGACCGAACGATGCGCACACATTGGCTGGGGCCAGGCATGGCAACGGACGCGTTTTCGAAGCTCCAACGAGTCTGATGCAGTGAATTCAGTTGGCCAGCCACAACAATGTTGCAAAATCATGGGTGTCATGAAGTTGAAGATTTGAAGGATGCTGTGGGCGTGTATTAGTGCTGCTATTCCATGGATTGGTCAGATTCAGAAGATGCAAACGACTTGGACCTATCACTTTGGACACATGGGACAGTATCTGCCTCTGCAGCACACATATAATGCTGGCTGTTCCCCTGAGAGCTCACTTGCCTGCACTACATGCTCTAGGACGACATCTGCCACCAACACTGCTGCTGTTTATGCATTCTCTGGCTCCTGCAATGGCACGTACTGTGGAGAGAGCCCCAGCCTTCAGCCTTGAGGAGAACCAGGCCCTGCTGGACAGCCTCCTTCCACAGTACAGCAAGCTGTATGGGAAACCAGGGGAGCAGGTGAGTGTGCTGTCCACTGCATCACTAATTGTGCATGTTGTCTGACTAGCAGGACTTTCAGTGTGCACACCACTGGCTAGCATGCCCACTGAGTAGTTGTCACACCCCAAAGTGTGTAGTTACATGCACTGAACTGGTACAGTGCAGTGACAGTGCATTCCAACTAGGTTTACTTCCCATGCAATGATACCATGTAGTGACTGCTGGCAAACTGTTCATAGCCATTGTTGCACTGCCTGTGTACATCATATGCCCCTTTGCTTGAGACATGTATATCCAACTGTGTGATGCACGTATATGTTGCATGTGTAGTAATGGCCTTTTCACTTTGTCATCCTCACAGGTTGATGCCCACCAGAAGCAGGACATCTGGCTGACCATCGCCCGGAAAGTAAGATCCGTGGGGGTCTACAGGCGCAGGATCCGCAACTGCCAAAAGAGGTGGCAGGACCTTCGTGGCTGGCCCGGAGGATCGCAAGGGTCCAGCTGAAGCTGTCGCCTCTCGCAGGAGGGGCGGACACCGGACCCTGACCCCCACATGCTCCGGATCCTGGCGGTGGTCTTCCTGACCTGGATGGGCATTTGAAGGACAGACAGCAGCAAGGAGGAGGTGAGTCCATGACTGCACTGTGCACTTTGTCTGACATGCTATGTGCCCTCCTCTGGCCTGGTTAAACTTCCACAGTACATCAGTCATGTGGTCCAGGACCCATGTCCCTCATTTGTGGCATGCCCATGTCTCCTCTGATACGCATATGTGTGGCCCTTATAGTCAGGAAATTGTGTCATTTGGGGACTGTGTCATTGCATTTTGCTTTGCTCAAGGTGGGGGACAGCATTTGTTCCCGTGACTATGTTGTGCGATTCATGGGTGGGTCAATTGCTTACACAATGCCTAAGTTCTGACATGTGATCTGGGTGTAACTTTTGATATGTGGTCCGCTTGCTGCTCTGACTCACCACATGTCCCTGGGGAATTTGGCACACACCCATGCTGCTGGTGGGAACAATGTTTGGGCCTCAGGAGCATGTGTATCCAGTGTGTCACACATGCTTAGCCACCTTCCTACTGTCCAGGACTCATCCCTCTTACAGGTGGAGCTGGACAGTCATGCCTACTCCAGGGCATACAATACACTCTGTACTCCCACTCCCGTGGATCATCTGACATGTTGTGATCAGTGAAATGTACCCTCAGGTGTCTGCCTCTGTCTCATTGTGCTGTGTCTTCGTTGTCAGGACTACTGGTATGTTTATCGGTTAGGGCTCAGCATGCCATCTGAGATGTGACCATGATAGACGATACTTCTGTGACTTATAGGTGTCTGATCACTTGACTGTGCACACAGGTGTTTGCGACTGTGACTTTCAGGCAGCTGTATTTTCATTCACAGCACACTGTGAGGTGCTCAGGTTCTGAGAGTTGTGTTTCATGTCCCCCATATGTCCAGTTGGTATGACGTGGACAAATAGTAGTACAGATGATGTGGTTTTTGGGGGATGGACATGTGCACTTGTCAGTCACATAAACTTGCATTCCCCATGCCCTCGGATTGTGACACAGTGCAGACTGTTGTTGGCTGGCTGCCATGGTCATGTGACTTGAGACAGTAATGTATGACTTTGCACGCATTCCTGTGTCATGGCATTAAATTTCCTGGGACTGATCCTGCAGGGGAGTGACATGTGCAACATGCACCCCATTGTGGCATTGACTATCCGGACATGGGTGCATCATGGTGTCTGGTGCTGGTATGCATCACATGCATTTCTATTTAGACTCTGGCCATCCCTTTATCCGGACACCTGCACTGACTCAGTGGCAAGAGATGTGATGTGTGCATGTTCACATACTTCACCGTGTTCCCTGCAATGTCCACCAACTGTGTAGGTGGTGCATGTGTCCACACTGGGGTCTTACCATCAGACAGGCACCAGACAGATGGGTGCAAGGGCAGGAGGGGTGTGAGTCCCATGGTTGACCATCAGACTGACAATTGGCTTCCCGAATCTGTGTGAGGACTTTAGGCAATGTTCAACTAAGGATGCCAGTGCTTGCTCTGTAATGTGCTGTACTTACTGTGGTGTGTGCGGTCAGTGCAGGTGACTGATGTTTGTCTGTTTCCCTAATTGTTTGCAGATACATCCACGGCCACAGGAGGGGACAGCTCCACGGACCAGGAGGAGCAGCGGAGCCAGACTGGGTCAGCATAGGACGAGTGGTCAGAGGGACCCAGTGGCACGGAGGGCGAGGGGAGCCACACCGAGGAGTCCTCAGCACCATCCACCTCAGCTTGGGACCACAGCAGCGCGGAGGTTGACTCCCTTGTGGAGGCGGGTCTCAGCAGCCACCAAAGGCCAGCTAGTCTGTCTGGCACCACCACCACCGCCCTCCCATTGGCTCCCATTCCTGAGGTCCGTGGAGGCTCCCGTGCTCGGGAGCGTGTCTCCTTCGTGCCAGGCACCGCAGCCCCTGCCCCTGTGTCCCCTGCTGCCCTTAGTGAGGAGTCTGTGTACCTCCTTCGGCAGCTCCATGTAGGGCAGACAGCAATGCTGAGTGTCCTCCATGCACACACCACTCTGTTGACACAGCTGGTGTCGTTCATGGAGGGCATCTCGACGGGTATGTCTGCCCTACAGAGGAGCAATAGGTCCATGGACTCCTCCCTGACGGCAGCAGTGTCCCTCCTCCAACAGTCCCTCACCCTCCCACCTCTGCCCCATCCACACTTCCTGCCCCCTACCTGTCCAAAGCACATGCACACCTGCACAGTCAACCAAACATACAGACACGAGCAGCACAGACACACCCAAGAGTAAGGCAAGACGTGCACACAAGCATCCTCAGGGGACTGATACCACAGACACAGGGGATGGGGAACACACACACACACAGGCATCCACATTCACTCCGCAGTCCTCCAAATCCTCTCGCTCCAAGCCCCCTTCCCTTGCCTCGCCTGCTACCCCACCTACACAGCAGATCTTCCTGTGTGACCTCGGCCTCTTCCCTCCATTCCTGCTGATCCAGCATACCAGGGGAAGAGGAAGTCCACCCACACAGAGAGGAGTGCCCTCGCCCCCGGACACCCTCTCCCAGGCACAGGCAGACACAGGAGCCCATTAGGAAGTCCCCCGGAGCAGGAAGAGCAAGACCCCACCACCACCACCACGCAGCTCCAGCGCCCAGTCTCTCTCCTCCATCCCCCAGGCCACCACTGCACAGGTTCCCCGCCACACCCTGCCCCAGGTTCCCCACACACCGATACCGCATCCCCAGACTGCTTAGGCCCTCCCCCTGCCACTTGCTCTTCCACCCCCAACCCAGACGCTCTGCCTGTTAGTGGCACTGTTGTGGGGACCGGGTCCCCCTCTGTCCTGCCCACCTCATCTGCCCACCCTTCCACTCCCTTGGAGTCATGCACTGCAGTGGAATCCACAACCACCACGTCTGACTCGGGCACTGCAGTGGGTACCCAGTCCACTACATCAGTCCGGCCCACTGCAGTGGTTGCAGCACCCACACCAACTGACTTGTGTACCACAGTGGTGCCGGCCCCCTGAGTCAGACACCTCCACTGCAGTTGCCGGTGACACTCCTGCACCCACCACCCCTTCACTGCCTCACTCTGCCATCCCCTGATCCTGTCCCTGCGGTGCCTGGCCTGCCCCTTGTATGCCCCTCCAAGGGGGATGTCCCCCAACCGTACCAGTGCAGGCAAGCAATGTGTGACCAGTTGTCACTTCTCACCCCGTTGGTACTGTGATTTTGGACTGGCCATTGGCCTTAGTTTCTTTTGGACTTCCGTGTTTACCCTGACATTTGCTGAATAAAGCCCCTTTTTGTTTACTTTTGGGTTTTCTTTTGATGTACATGATGTGGATGAGTAGCATCCTGCATTTGCAGTTGTAATAGTGTTCACATCAGGACGAAGAAGTGTTGCAGTGATGGACTCCATGTGGTCCATGGGATATGTGTCCTGTTGTAGTCTGGATCTATGGCATCCTTTGCTACAGTCTGAGGGTGTAATGTTCAGCATTTGACACAGGGATGTCCTTTTTGCATTTGTAAATGAACAACTTTGTCTTACACTGATGCACATCTGGTGGGCTTACCACTGTTCAATGTTCCGATTTCCCTGACTGTGTGCCCAGCTCCACTGGACATGCAGTTTTGCACATCAATGTCGAAGGACTCATCTGTGTATACAGTGCAACTTGCTTGACACATGTTTGGTGTGTGTGCAGATGACTGACGTGACACTCCCGTGCTCAGGCTGATGTGAGCAGAGCCTTCTGTGTGTTGTGGTTGTTGACTCACTGACGGAGTGTTCTGCTGACATGTTTGGGTCGTGCACAGACAAGGTTTGGCACAGCGGACCTTCCACAGGAGTGGAGTGCCCTCATGGCAGTGTGTAATCTGGTGACATTGCGTGGGCCTGTGTTGTGTAAGCATGTCTGTGCGTGTTCCCTTTCCTTTTCCTACACAGGCTGTGTCCCTAGGGATGTTCCTGTTTGTGATGCTTGCTGAGTTGTTCTGTGTTCATCCAGCATCTTGGACCTGGTTTCTCTGTGATGTGGGTGCATGGCAAACTAATGTCTCATGAGGTTGTCATCCCAGGTTGTCTTTGTTGTCAGTGCTGGGGATGTGGGCAAATGCAGATGGGACACATTCAGGATTCCCTTGGCACTTGTTGTTTACACGAGTCATGTGATTTACAGTTTGTGTTAGCTTTCAGTGATTGTGACACGTTGTGTGTGTGACTGCTGCCACTGCTCAGGGTCAGAGCTGCAATGTTGGTAGTTGTGTATGTGTGTTCTTCGTGTGTCACCTTGGCTTCTTCATTGGTGTGTGACTATGGCCAGGATCCCATTGATTGTGGTGGATTTCACATCATGCCCATGTATGGCATACTGTGCTGTGTCTCAGACATTGACGAGTCTTGTTAACTGGCCATGTGTGATGGGTTTCTGCACCTTAGTTCCCACCACCACCCCTGGTATTGTCATGGGTGCATGTGCAATGTCACCAGTCCATGTGAGCTTCACTGCTGCACATTGGTGGAGATCAGGGTGTGTGGTGTTGAGTGTGTGCAAAAGTGAGTTGTTGCACGGCCAGACCCCTACCTCCATATTTGCCTTGGCTGGCAGGCCGTGCTGATTGATTGGAGCTTGTGTAGGTGTGATGGTAGTTAGTTGCTCAGGACACATGGCTGGGGTTCACAGTGTGAACGACATCTAACATTGTCATCACAGTGGGATTATCATGCAGGCTAGTGTCAGCACAATATGGGGTCCCTGGGGGTAGTGCTGTGGTGGGTCTGTCTCTTGCTGTGTTAGTTGCTGTTCCTACAAGCTTGTGTGACATGTGTAATTTGTGCTCCCTCTCATCTAACAATGCCTGATTGCCCACATAGTGGATTTGGATCCATGAGTTACTTTTGTGTGGCACTGTATGTGCATCTGTGTAATTGGTATTCAGGCCTCATCATGTGTTGTGTGGTTGCCTGGGGACACTGGCACCCCCTCACCTGTTGTGTTTGATATGCAGTGTGGGTCTGCCTGTTTGTGTTTGTGCATCTGCACCACTGCATTGGCATATCTTTAGTGTGCCATTGGCTGTATGTTGTTTGTTGGGTTTCACCTGCTGTCCCTGGGACTCCTAGGTCATCAGTCAGCACAATGATCATTGTTTGTGTGTCCCATTGCTGCCATGGTATGTTATTTGTTCACCTCACATCTACAGTCTCCAAGGGGTATCTACATTTGTGTGCCCATTGGTGCAAATATGTGGGTCTGCATTATGATGGTCACTTCTGTCATTGTGTCATTGATGGATGTTGACAGTGTCAGCCCCCATGGGTGATGTTTGTCTGCACATGGCCAAAGGTATATCTTATTTGCACTGCACTGTTTGCCTCCCCCAATCTATGTTGCTATGGGACACAAGCACTACTTTGCCACTGATGTGTTTGTTGTTCTGTGACCAGGAATCATCCATGCAGTTTGACAGTTGCAGCTTTTTCAATGTCAACACTTACATTTTGGTCACTGTGATGATGGGGGTTTAGACCCCATTGCCACAATGTTCAAAATATGCTTCAGCTATGGACCCCACACTTACCTTTTGGTCACTGTGATGATGGGGGTTGGACCCCATTGCCACAATGTTCAAGATGTGCTTCAGCTATGGGCCCCACACTTACATTTTGGTCACTGTGATGAAGGGGGTTTAGACCCCATTGCCACAATGTTCAAAATGTGCTTCTGCTATGGACCCCACACTTACCTTTTGGTCACTGTGATGATGGGGGTTGGACCCCATTGCCACAATGTTCAAGATGTGCTTCAGCTATGGGCCCCACACTTACATTTTGGTCACTGTGATGATGGGGGTTTAGACCCCTTTGCCACAATGTTCAAAATGTGCTTCAGCTATGGACCCCACACTTACATTTTGGTCACTGTGATGATGGGGTTGGACCCCATTGCCACAATGTTCAAAATGTGCTTCAGCTATGGACCCCACACTTACCTTTTGGTCACTGTGATGATGGGGGTTGGACCCCATTGCCACAGTGGTCATGGTCTGCTTGCATTGTGGGGGCCACACACATTTATGTGTGACACATGTGATAGGGGGTCACATTGTATGTTCAAAGTCATGTTCAGTGTTGTAGGCATTGGACACAGTCTACACACGCTTGTCATGGTGTTGGGGAGGATGTCTTTTTGTTGCATTCCTTATGTTGGTGTGTGCTTGTTGTGTCATGCATTACCCATCCTATGAGTGGGGGTGTTGTTGGTGGTAGGCATCCTGCCCCCCATGGGTAGGGGTGGTGGTAGGGGTAGGCATCTGGCACCCCCTGGGTAGGGGTGGTGGTAGTGGTAGGCATCTGGCACCCCCTGGGTAGGGGTGGTGGTAGTGGTAGGCATCTGGCACCCCCTGAGTAGGGGTGGTAGTGGTGGTAGGCATCCAGCCCCCCATGGGTAGAGGTGGTAGTAGTGACAGGCATCTAGCACCCCCTGGGTAGGGGTGGTAGTAGTGGTAGGCATCTGGCACCCCCTGGGTAGGGGTGGTGGTAGTGGTAGGCATCTGGCACCCCCTGAGTAGGGGTGGTAGTGGTGGTAGGCATCCAGCCCCCCATGGGTAGAGGTGGTAGTAGTGACAGGCATCCAGCACCCCCTGGGTAGAGGTGGTAGTAGTGACAGGCATCTGGCACCCCTGGGTAAGGGTGGTGGTAGTGATAGGCATCTGGCACCCCCTGGGTAGGGGTGGTGGTAGTGGTAGGCATGGGCACCCCCTGAGTAGGGGTGGTAGTGGTGGTAGGCATCCAGCCCCCCATGGGTAGAGGTGGTAGTAGTGACAGGCATCTAGCACCCCCTGGGTGGGGTGGTAGTAGTGGTAGGAATCTGGCACCCCCTGGGTAGGGGTGGTGGTAGTGGTAGGCATCTGGCACCCCTGAGTAGGGGTGGTAGTGGTGGTAGGCATCCAGCCCCCATGGGTAGAGGTGGTAGTAGTGACAGGCATCTAGCACCCCTGGGTAGGGGTGATGGTAGGGGTAGGCATCTGGCACCCCTGAGTAGGGGTGGTATTGGTGGTAGGCATCCAGCCCCCATGGGTAGAGGTGGTAGTAGTGACAGGCATCCAGCACCCCCTGGGTAGAGGTGGTAGTAGTGACAGGCATCTAGCACCCCCTGGGTAGGGGTGGTAGTAGTGGTAGGCATCTGGCACCCCCTGGGTAGGGGTGGTGGTAGTGGTAGGCATCTGGCACCCCTGAGTAGGGGTGGTAGTGGTGGTAGGCATCCATCCCCCATGGGTAGAGGTGGTAGTAGTGACAGGCAGGCAGCACCCCTGGGTAGAGGTGGTAGTAGTGACAGGCATCTGGCACCCCTGGGTAGGGGTGGTGGTAGTGGTAGGCATCTGGCACCCCTGGGTAGGGGTGGTGGTAGTGGTAGGCATCTGGCACCCCTGAGTAGGGGTGGTAGTGGTGGTAGGCATCCAGCCCCCCATGGGTAGAGGTGGTAGTAGTGACAGGCATCTAGCACCCCTGGGTAAGGGTGGTAGTAGTGGTAGGCATCTGGCACCCCCTGGGTAGGGGTGGTGGTAGTGGTAGGCATCTGGCACCCCTGAGTAGGGGTGGTAGTGGTGGTAGGCATCCAGCCCCCCATGGGTAGAGGTGGTAGTAGTGACAGGCATCTAGCACCCCTTGGTAGGGCTGATGGTAGGGGTAGGCATCTGGCACCCCCTGAGTAGGGGTGGTAGTGGTGGTAGGCATCCAGCCCACCATGGGTAGAAGTGGTAGTAGTGACAGGCATCCAGCACCCCCTGGGTAGAGGTGGTAGTAGTGACAGGCATCTGGCACCCCCTGGGTATGGGTGGTGGTAGTGGTAGGCATCTGGCACCCCCTGGGTAGGGGTGGTGGTAGTGGTAGGCATCTGGCACCCCTGGGTAGGGGTGGTAGTGGTGGTAGGCATCCAGCCCCCCATGGGTAGAGGTGGTAGTAGTGACAGGCATCCAGCACCCCTGGGTAGAGGTGGTAGTAGTGACAGGCAACCAGCACCCCCTGGGTAGAGGTGGTAGTAGTGACAGGCATCTAGCACCCCTGGGTAGGGGTGATGGTAGGGGTAGGCATCTAGCACCCCTGGGTAGGGGTGGTGGTAGTGGTAGGCATCTGGCACCCCCTGAGTAGGGGTGGTAGTGGTGGTAGGCATCCAGCCCCCATGGGTAGAGGTGGTAGTAGTGACAGGCATCTAGCACCCCTGGGTAGGGGTGATGGTAGGGGTAGGCATCTGGCACCCCTGAGTAGGGGTGGTATTGGTGGTAGGCATCCAGCCCCCCATGGGTAGAGGTGGTAGTAGTGACAGGCATCCAGCACCCCTGGGTAGAGGTGGTAGTAGTGACAGGCATCTAGCACCCCTGGGTAGGGGTGGTAGTAGTGGTAGGCATCTGGCACCCCTGGGTAGGGGTGGTGGTAGTGGTAGGCATCTGGCACCCCCTGAGTAGGGGTGGTAGTGGTGGTAGGCATCCATCCCCCCATGGGTAGAGGTGGTAGTAGTGACAGGCAGGCAGCACCCCCTGGGTAGAGGTGGTAGTAGTGACAGGCATCTGGCACCCCCTGGGTAGGGGTGGTGGTAGTGGTAGGCATCTGGCACCCCCTGGGTAGGGGTGGTGGTAGTGGTAGGCATCTGGCACCCCTGAGTAGGGGTGGTAGTGGTGGTAGGCATCCAGCCCCCCATGGGTAGAGGTGGTAGTAGTGACAGGCATCTAGCACCCCCTGGGTAAGGGTGGTAGTAGTGGTAGGCATCTGGCACCCCCTGGGTAGGGTGGTGGTAGTGGTAGGCATCTGGCACCCCTGAGTAGGGGTGGTAGTGGTGGTAGGCATCCAGCCCCCCATGGGTAGAGGTGGTAGTAGTGACAGGCATCTAGCACCCCCTTGGTAGGGCTGATGGTAGGGGTAGGCATCTGGCACCCCCTGAGTAGGGGTGGTAGTGGTGGTAGGCATCCAGCCCACCATGGGTAGAAGTGGTAGTAGTGACAGGCATCCAGCACCCCTGGGTAGAGGTGGTAGTAGTGACAGGCATCTGGCACCCCTGGGTATGGGTGGTGGTAGTGGTAGGCATCTGGCACCCCCTGGGTAGGGGTGGTGGTAGTGGTAGGCATCTGGCACCCCTGGGTAGGGGTGGTAGTGGTGGTAGGCATCCAGCCCCCCATGGGTAGAGGTGGTAGTAGTGACAGGCATCCAGCACCCCCTGGGTAGAGGTGGTAGTAGTGACAGGCAACCAGCACCCCTGGGTAGAGGTGGTAGTAGTGACAGGCATCTAGCACCCCCTGGGTAGGGGTGATGGTAGGGGTAGGCATCTAGCACCCCTGGGTAGGGGTGGTGGTAGTGGTAGGCATCTGGCACCCCTGAGTAGGGGTGGTAGTGGTGGTAGGCATCCAGCCCCCATGGGTAGAGGTGGTAGTAGTGACAGGCATCCAGCACCCCCTGGGTAGAGGTGGTAGTAGTGACAGGCATCTGGCACCCCCTGGGTAGGGGTGGTAGTAGTGGTAGGCATCCAGCCCCCCGTGGGTAGAGGTGGTAGTAGTGACAGGCATACAGCACCCCCTGGGTAGAGGTGGTAGTAGTGAGAGGCATCTAGCACCCCCTGGGTAGGGGTGATGGTAGGGGTAGGCATCTAGCACCCCTGGGTAGGGGTGGTGGTAGTGGTAGGCATCTGGCACCCCTGGGTAGAGGTGGTAGTAGTGACAGGCATCCAGCACCCTCTGGGTAGAGGTGGTAGTAGTGACAGGCATCTAGCACCCCTGGGTAGGGGTGATGGTAGGGGTAGGCATCTGGCACCCCTGAGTAGGGGTGGTAGTGGTGGTAGGCATCCAGCCCCCCATGGGTAGAGGTGGTAGTAGTGACAGGCATCCAGCACCCCTGGGTAGAGGTGGTAGTAGTGACAGGCATCTGGCACCCCTGGGTAGGGGTGGTGGTAGTGGTAGGCATCTGGCACCCCCTAGGTAGGGGTGGTGGTAGTGGTAGGCATCTGTCACCCCCTGGGTACGGGTGCTAGTGGTTTTAGGCATCCAGCCCCCCATGGGTAGAGGTGGTAGTAGTGACAGGCATCCAGCACCCCCTGGGTAGAGGTGGTAGTAGTGACAGGCATCCAGCACCCCCTGGGTAGAGGTGGTAGTAGTGACAGGCATCTAGCAGCCCCTGGGTAGGGGTGATGGTAGGGGTAGGCATCTGGCACCTCCTGGGTAGGGGTGGTGGTAGTGGTAGGCATCTGGCACCCCCTGAGTAGGGGTGGTAGTGGTGATAGGCATCCAGCCCCCCATGGGTAGAGGTGGTAGTAGTGACAGGCATCTAGCACCCCCTGGGTAGGGGTGGTGTTAGTGTTTGGCATCCAGGCCCCTATGTGTATATGTGGCATTGGTGATAGCCATCCCGCCCCTATGGTGCTGCTGTTGCTGGTGTAAGTAATTTCTGCATCCCTATGTGTGTGTGTGATATGTCGGGTACGTGTGGTTTGTTTGTGTGGTGGGTGTCTGACTTACCTTCTGCGTCGTACGTGTCCGTGCCAGTTCCGGTAATAGATGTAGAATATTGGTAGGATCGGCACGATGGGATTCATGGTTGGTTCGTCTCGTTCGTCTTTCTCTTTGCTTCGCCTCGTCCTCGTCGCTGGCTTGTTCGTCTCATAGCCGTGGATCGTCTTGTGGCGCGAATCGGAGCTTATGTGCGCCTCTCCCGGATGCTTTGACGTGCCGTGCGTAGCGACAGGTTCGGCGCGTACGGAGGGCGCATCGTACTTGTCTGGCCGGACGGGGCTGCATTTTGGCTTCCGTGCGACTCGATTCTGCGTTTCCGGATCCGCCTCGGTCGGAGAACAGGACCTGTATTGGGTGAGTACGACTGGGTCGGGATTTGGGCAGTTGTGCGCATCGTACTTGCTCGTTCGGACGTATGTGCGAATCGGTCGGGAAACAAGCATTCGCCTGGCTTTTTTCCCGGCCGAATGGTATTAGGTGCGCCTCCGACCGGGATCGGAATCGACCCCTCTGTGTTTAATTTTTAAAAGAGTAACTGCCATGGCCCAAATATTCTTTTCAGAAGTCTGCCTCTGGCACTGCAGAATGCTGGGGTTGCCGAATACCAGGGCTGTCTAGTCTTAATTCCTCCTCATGTTATTTTTTATCAACCTGCTAAACTCCCTAATCCTTTAACTAATTTTTGCAGTTTCTTTTTCATTCCTGCTTACTGCCTTTGGCACTGTTTTCCTAAATTCTCTTACCTCGCCTTTCCCTCTTTCCTTCCTTTCGCTCTCCTGTTGTAGGCCAAAGTCTGATGATGAAGAATAAGTCCTGGTCCCTATAAATGAGTTCTAGTGCATCCCACCTGCAACCACCAGCTCAAATTCAGCACTACCAGTACTATCTGGAAGTGAGAAATGCATTTACAACGTTCTCCATATTTCACGTATTATTAGTTTTCAAGTCTGGTGTTTGTGTGACAAGCATTGCCTAATAGTAGTACCACATCTGGTGGGTTCCTCACATCCATGCACAGTTAGGGACTGCAAAGAAACATTACAGACAGGATGTTAAATGCTATGTCAAGGAGCTGCTGTAACGGGACCAGTGAAAGACCCTGGCAACTTGAGGAGACCGGCATCTGATTAGTTCCCTGAGAGAAACACTGTGAGCACAATAATAAGCCTGGCCAGGCTAGATGGCATTGAAGGTGAAACAGAGACAGAGGTTTAGGTTCTTTAAATACCTTCACTGTCAGCAGATATATATCTACATCTATGGAATACGCTGAAAAGGAAGATGGCGGATTGACTCTGCGCTAGGAGGACGCCTACCACTGCTCTCTCCATGGAGCCCGAGTGAGCTGCTGCTGTCCCGCCCGTTCCTGCTTCATGGCTGCGGGATGCAGCCACGAGATGCTTTGAGGCTGTAGCGGTCGGGGAAAAAAAAGGAAGAAGGAAGCTTACGGCCGGGGCTGTGTTGTGCATGTCGGATGTGCCGGATTGCACAATTGAGCACAGCGGTATATGGCGGTCGAGCGGTGTGGTGGTTTTCACTTTGGTTGCCACTGCTTTCACCGCTACTGCTGACTTTGAGTGCTGGGTGTGTCCTGTTTACGCGAGGCGGCAGGCGAGTATTGACGGCATGGCTGGGGGCTGATTTAGAAGGGAAAATGGCCCCGCCACGAACCACTCGACGACGACGAGCCGAGACGCTGATTGAAGCCGGGACTGCTGTGGGGGCACTAGATGGCGGTGGAGACAACATTAACTCAGTACCAGCGGGAGAAGTGTCGGTATGTGATGCAGCGCATGGGGGTGCGTGTAATCTTGGTTCTGGTATTGCCGTCGGTCCCCAGCTAGGGAAACCAATCCTGAAATTGCTGCGCTCCGGGAGAGCAACGGAGCTGCTCCTGTCCTGTGGCTCAGAGACTGCCATTCTGGGTTTTCAAATGGCCGAGGTGCTTAATGCTGCGGTACAGGAGGGCTGGGGGGGGTGAGGAAGGACCAGCTTTATCCTCAATACCCCCTGTCTCTTTCAGTCAAGATCTTGGTAGGAGTACTGAGCTGTCAGTCAAGACGTTGGAGAAAATGGTGGAAGCATCTGCATGTAAGGCAGTGTACGACCCAGCTGCTGGTGCTGGCATTGCTGACACTTTAAGGATTAATTCAGTTCAGACCTCAGAGCTTAATGTGTTGACTCCAGAGGACTCTTTGGAAAATTTGATGCAGTTAAACACCAATTCGTTGAGCACTGGCATAGTGGACGAGAGTGGAAGTAATGGTACTGCCAAAATGTCGGAGCAATTGATTTGTGATTCTACTGGTAATGGGATTATTGGTGTTATAAATGCAGGACAGCCCGAACGACCAGAACAGTCTCTTGATGTGGCATGGCCCAATTCTGTTGTGGTTCAGGGCCAAGGCACTACGACTGGCTTGAACAGCGATGCAGGGGCTCTTAGTAGCCCAAAAAACAATACCCCTGAGGGGGGAAAGGTGTAAAAGGAAGAGGCCCCAAAACTATCAGGGCAGGTAAAGGAGGTAAAGGTCGGGCGGTGGAGTAAAAACGCAAGTGACTGACGCATTGGGTCGTCTTAAGGAAACAGCAGTAAACACCGCAAAGGTCGGTCCTGGGGCGAGCCCTCTGCGGAAATGGGTTTCTTCAAAGGGTGAGGTAAAAGCCATCATTTCTAGGTTATCTAATCCTGGCAATATAGTAACTGCTCCAACAGACGACGAACGACCTGCATCAGCAGCTGCAATTATTTCTGAGGGTGTAGTCACGATGAATGTGGGCATCGAGGGTCTGGATGGCCAGGGCGGATTGCTAGATGGGTCCAATGGTGGATGTCAAAGTCTCTCTTTAATATCATCAGCTACGTCGGTAGTACAAGTTGAGGAGATTATGCCTGCCAATCCCACAATATCTCCGGTCTTCCCCCCCAGCACAGTAGATACATTGATGCCTGTATTAGAAAAAGGAAGTACTAATAAGGCTCAGCACGCTGCTAGCGACGGTGAGGAACCCTCACACTCTAGAATTATGCAGGTGCTAGCTATTCAGAGAGCCGAAGCTCAAGACTATTATCAGCAGGCCAAGGCTGACAGTAGAGAGATCAAGCAAGCTTTGTCAGATGTAACATCCAAGGTCACTCAGCTTTCTTCTGAGGTTATTGATCTTCAACAATGAGTTGCAGCTGTAGAGGAAGTCAATACTCACACTGTGAACTTGGTAAAAATGCAGGATTCTCAAATGACACTCATGCAAGCCAAGATTGAAGACCTTGAGAACCGGCAGCGGCGCCAGAATCTAAGGATTTTTGGTATTCCAGAAGGAAGGGAAGGTTCGGACCCGCGGGCCTTCATCGTAACTCTTTTTCAGAGAGCCTTTCCCGACCTAGCAGACTGGGATATGGACACTCAGGTCCAGCGAGCGCACAGACTGCCTCTGTTACTCTCCCAAGGCAATCAAGCCAGATCTAACTGTGCATGGCCTATCCTTGTGTTTCTGGGAATTTTTTTGCTACGTCAAGCAATATATTTAAAGGCACGTCCATCGGCTCCTGTCCAACTGGATAATATGTCCATATTTGTGCGCTCTGACCTGTGCAAATCGACAATGGACAAGCGATGGCGGCTGCGGCTGCGTCAATTAATGGATCCTTTGAAAGCTGTGTGCTCACAGGTTTGTTTTGCAAGAGCCGGCCCGTTTAAAGATTATTAAGGATGGTCGCACACATTTCTTTTTCAAGGGGGAATTTTTGTGACAATAGACAATAGTATAACTTGAGACCGCTTCAGTTATATGTCTTACAAAGTACTGTTATGACTTGATGTTTTGTTTTTGTTACTACTATACGCTTACTTGGGGTGGAATGGTCGGGGTGTGGTGGGTTCACGAGGTTCCTGAGGGGGAGCGGAGATGGCGTCTTCTGTATGCTGTCAACTTGGGACAGCAAGGAAGGGGGCGATTCCTTTTCGCAGATACGGGGGTGGGGGGGTTGGAAGGGAGGGGGATGGCCAGAGGATGGTAGCCGGCCGTCCTTGGTCGATTTGTTGGATTAGCAGGTGGGGAGGGTGTCAGGGAGGGAGGGGGATAAATAGCCAAAGTTTAGCAAAAGTTGCACAGATGGAGCACAGGGGTAAGGGGCACATATTGAGAGGGAAGGCGACTGGATTGAATCTACAAATATTGTTAAATGCCGTATGTTAAGTTCATGTGCTGGAATGTATCTGGGCTCAATCAGGCCTGTAAGCGTCGGTTGGTAACGGAGGAACTCCGGGTATTTAGACCCCAAATATTAGGGCTTGCTGAAACACATTTAGCTTTAAGGATAGAGCCCATTAAAAACAGCTTGGATATGACTTACTTGTGTGTACTTCACAATCAGTCTCTATTCGAGGGGTGGCCATATCGAAGTCCAAGCAATGTAGAGTTACTGTGCTTCGAACAATGGCCGATTCTAAAGGGAGATGGGCAATTGCTCAACTCCTGATTTTTGGGCGTAAGGTCATAGTATGTATGGCATATGGCCCTAATACTCACTGCCCGGAGGTTATTTCTTATTTATGTTCTGAATTATTGGAATGGGCAGGCGAACTCATAGTTATGGGAGAATTTAATTGCATTCTAGATAAAAAAATTAACACCACGAATACTTTAACGTGTGCCAGAATGGTTCAGACGAGGGCAGCTATATTTGATCTACTTCACATACATCAATTGGAGGATGCTTGGAGGAAAGTATTTCCAACAGTACCAGGTTATACTTTGTTCTCAAATCCGCATAAACAGTATTCTAGAATCTAAATGATTTTTACTAATAAAACTATGCTAGAAAATGCATCCATAGAGGTATGTCCTAAAATTACGTCGGGCCATAACCCTGTTATGCTGACAGTGCAGCTTCAGCCAGGGGGGAAAGACCTAGTTAGGGAGTTTTCTTTTACTAGACATCTCCTTAATAACCCTGATTACGTGAAATATATGCAAGGAATATTGAGGGAGTACATAGAGAATAATCAGGGCACGGCTTCTAGTGCAATAGTCTGGGATTGTTTGAAGGCGTTTGTGAGAGGGGCTACACTGCAATATGTTATAAAACAGAATCGGCAAAATATAAGCTTGGTGGAGAAGGTACACAGGCTGTATATAGAATTAGAGCAGCAACACGCTAGAGCTATTGCTTCAAAGGATACTGGTGAGCAGATGATTTATTTGCAGGTTATTGAATTAAGAGCAAAGCTTAAGAGAAGGCTAAGGGACAGAGTAGCTAGCAATTATCATAAGTTTAAAACTAGACAATATGAATATGGGGAAAGGGTTGGCCGTGTGTTGGCCTATCAGTTAGCCGACCAGAGGGCTAAATCATATATTAAACAAATTAAAGGGGCAGATGGTCTAGTCTAAACTAGATCCACAGATACAGTGGAACAATTCAGGCTATTCTATGCTGAGCTCTATAGCGATTCAACATCTTTTAGCCAGCAAATTGCTATGGATTATATAGAAGAGAGTGTAATGTCTGTTTTGAATCCGCTTCTTACAGAGCCAATGCAAAAAGATGTGGATCTAGTAGAAGTAGACAAAGCAATTAGTGCATTACCTACAGGTAAGGCTGTAGGCGAAGATACTATTCCTCTAGAATTCTATAGAACTTTTAAAGATATACTGGTTCCGGTTCTGGCTGAGTTGTGGAAGCTCCTTCCTCCTGGAATATTACTAACATTATAGTTTTTCCAAAAAAGGGGAAACCAGTAGAGGATAGGAGCTCATACCGACCAATATCCTTAGTTAACGCTGACGCCAAATTTTGGGGGAAAATTCTTGCCTCTTGCCTAGCCCCTATTATTCATTTTTTAGTATCCGAACAACAGCATGGCTTTGTCCCGGGTCGTGATACGGCTGCTCACATTAATACAGCTATTGCTGCATTTGCCGTTTCTGGCCTATTGAATCAGCAGATTGGGATGCTGATGTTGGATGCCGAGAAGGCCTTTGACCGAGTGGTTTGGGGAGCTTTATGGCTTACGATGTCATCATTAGGTCTCGGTCAGAAGTTTATCTCGGCGGTACATAAACTATACAGCAAACCGACAGCTGCTGTCAAGCTTAATGGCCTCTCTTCATCTTACTTTAATATTCAGAGGGGTACGCGGCAGGGTTGCCCGCTATCCCCATTATTATTTGCTCTTTATATTGAGCCTTTTATAAAGCATTTGCTTCATAATGCCCATATCTCTCCAGTGTCCCTTAATGGTATGGAATTAAAATTAACTGCATACGCAGATGATATTGCTATTTTTTCTTCGAGACCAGTAAAAACTATAGCTGAGATTACACAAGAGGCCCAGCGTTTCGGTTCTTTCTAATTTGGATAAGACACAGACGATTTTAAATTTTCAACCTGAAACAGCCCCAAGTACACTAGGAATTACAAGAACGGCTATATATCTCGGAGTGTGTCTCAGTTGTCAAGTTGACGACGTGGTTGCTCTAAATTACGAGCCATTGTTGAAAAAGGTGGTTGCAAATATGCGTAGTTGGCATAGGCTACCCCTCAGTATAATTGGGAGGTGTAACGCAGTTAAAATGAACATTCTCCCGAAGTTTTTGTACCTGTTTCGTACTATTCCACTAAAGGTGCCACTGTCGTTCTTCAAGCGGTTAGAAAGTGCTGTAGGCAGTTTTATATGGGGGTACCGTCGGGCAAGGAGAGCTCTTAGGTACATTAAGTTACCATATGTACAAGGTGGTTTCAAACTCCTGGATTTAAAATTATATTTTTGGGCTGCTTTTGTTAGTCGGATTCAAAGTTTACTTAAGGGGCCTGGTACTGGCATGACCTGGCTTTCATACCAGCTGGCTTGTGGTCCAAACACGGGGTTTCTATTGTATAAAAGGGCCGACCCCAACTACTACAATGTACATGTAAGGCCTACACATTGCCTGAGCTGCATGCATACACTAAGTTATGGGGAAATCCGAGATTGTCTGATATATTTCATGATCATGTGGGGATAGGGTGGCAGCGTAGTGGTATAATACAGCTTGGGCAGTTGTATGACGGACAAGGATTTCGATCATTTATATAGTTGAAAGAAGAATTTGGGATTTTACAGAATACATTTTTTAAGTATTTGCAAGTCAGGGATTATCTTATTCGTGGAGAGGGCTTATTAGAATTACTTAGCCCGACTGAGGTACTATCTGCAATTTTTCAGATTTCTGGTCGAGCTAGTATTGGTAAAGTTTATCAGAAACTCTTAGCGGCTGCTAGGGATGACGGTTTACAGATTGCAGTCAGGCTGAGCCGGATCTTTGAAATTGATATAACAAAAGAGGAAGTATATGAATCTTTGGAAACTATAGATGCTGCAGTTACCTCAGTGAATTTGAAACTTCAGCAACACCGGATTATGTTTATGCTGTATTATACCCCAGAGCTTATTTCTAAGTGGGCTACGACCCAATTATCCGTAAAGTCACATTGCCCAAAGTGCCAAGAATATGCCGCTGATCTCTGCCATATGTTTGTTACGTGTCCAAAGCTGAATAAGTTCTGGTCTGATGTAACCCATGAGCTTGCAATACTGTCAGGTTATGATAATCAGATAACAGAGAAGGAAATCGTATTGGGGATAGTATTAGATCGGGGCAATCTAACGAAATTTTTAGTTTCGATTATTATAGCATGTGCTCGTCTATGCATTGCTCGGGCATGGATTCAAACAGTGTGTCCAAGTATTACTGAATTTTGGGTATTATTGAGAGAAATTTATAAAAATGGAACTGGCCTTAGCTAAAGCCAGGGGTCCACGCTCTTGGGTAAAATTTAAAAGGGTGTGGTCGAGCCTTCAGTGGGACTAAGAAGTGGTATTGTTTCCGATTTGTAGTTTAAGTTATTTTGTGCAATTAATTAATTTAATGTCATCTTCTTACTTTTGTTAGTGCAATGTATGTTTTACTCTCTGTATTCTCATGTGTCTTGATTTTGGCTACTTGTGTTGTATTTCTGTGCTATTTCTGTTTAATGGTATTATACTTATGGCTAATTAAAAAAAAAAAATAATTTAAAAAAGGAATACGCTTTGGGATAAAATGTAATGTTCATTAGGTAACACTAACATCATGCAACATATAGTCACTTGTGATTGGATGATGTTGCAAAATTTGACAATGTTGCTACCACATTTGCATTTCTATGTAAGAGGCATGAATGTCAAGTGGTAATATTTGTAAATATAGGGAGAACGCATGCACAGTTATCACTCAGTGCAGGTGAAATAGCGCTATATATCTAGAATGTACTGCTTGGGTCAACAAGGTGCATTAAACAGAGGGAAGGCAGGTTCTACTATGTCAGAGAGGTCACTGATCATTCCAATATTGATCATAGTACAGCAAAGTGGTAATAGGAACCGCTTACCAAGGAAAAAGCCCGATAGTCGAATCGGATTCAAAACATCATGTCACACTTGTGTTTTTGGAGCTGCTAGTGTTATACCATTAGGAAATTGCACTCTTTCTGTACTAGGAGATGACACTGCACAAGACTACCGGGAGGTGAACTCTACCAGCTGTATGCCACTACCCAAAAGACAGTCCAAGAGGAGAACATCTCACACATCCACTGCCATGACCAGCATGTCTGCCACCATAACCATTGCATGTCATACCATCAGCATCTCTGCTACCACAGCTGACAAACCTAACACTGATGGAAGCACCACTGGTACTGCTAATAGCAGACACCACAACACCTGCCACACACTTTCTAGTCTGCCTGCATGCTACTGGCCTCGTTTCCACAGGACTACAACTCCATATACTATCTCTGGACCCCTTAGCATTCACTACCACCATCAGCACAGGAGATGTGGCTGCTCCTATCTCACAACAAAAGAGGGATATGCGCCTCATCCCTGGTGGTCCTGTGGTGAGTTCTGTCTCTGCATTTCTCTGCTTTCCTGTGTGTTAATTTTTCAGTTTTTCTCTGTATTTCTCTTTATTCTGTGCCTTTTCTGTGCCTTTTTCTGTGCCATTCTGTGCCTCTTCGCTTCCTGCCCCGGCTGCTGCTCGACCCCTGCGGCCCTGCCCCCTTCTATTGCTGCTTCTCGCCTCCCAGCTGACCAGCCCCTCCCTCCTCCCTACCACTACTTAATGACGGCCACTGTGTGGTGAAGGAGCGACCTCACTGACCTTCAGCATCCGTTGCTCCACTGCTGCGCATCTCCACCTGGTAGCTGTTGCCCCCTCTGCGCTCCAGTCCTCAGCTTCAATGCCCTCCTCCACCCACAGGCTCCTGCCTGCACCTTATCCCTGGTGGTCCAGTGGGGAGTTCTGTCTCTGCTTCCCTGTCTTTTCACTTTTCTGTATTTCCCTGTATTTCTCTTTATTCTGTGCCTTTTCTGTGCCTTTTTCTGTGCCTTTTTATTTGCCTTTTTCTGTGCCATTCTGTGACTCTGTGCTTCCCTCCCCTGCCGCTGCTAAGCCCCTGCAGCCTCACCGCTTCATGCCTCCCACCTCCCAGCTGACCAGCCCCTCCCACCTCCAGCCACTACTTAATGGCGGTTGCTGCTTGGTCGGGCAATGGGAACTCCAAAGCCAAGCCCATCTGTGCCAGTCTGCACCTGGACCATGCCCACGGACCCTGGTCCCTGAGCCTTTCACCTCTACAACACCAGCATTCTCCACTCCCTCAATGTCGGACGCTCAACCAGCTGCCAACCTGCATCGCCAAATGACAACCAAGGACCGTACACCAGCCGCAACTGCAGCTTCTGCTGCCTTTGCACACCAGACCTACCAACCGAACGGCCCCAAGAACAGGACTCGACCACCTCAACTGCTTCCTACTCAACACACTTTTTCTCAACAAACACACTGTGGAAATCTGGGAATTGCTTGACTCCATCACCGCAGACATTGCCTTCTTCACTCAAACCTGGATGAACCCCACCTCTGCACCGGATATCTCCACCTCCAACCCTGACGGATACAAAATCATGGAGCACCTCCACTTCCAGATCCAGACCAACCCGAACTCCACCCTCCGTGGCACCCTCATCTACAGACCCCAGACCCTGCCCCCTTTCAGCAAAACCATAGCTGACTTCCTTGCACACCATGCCCTCACCTCAACAGGCTTCATTCTCCTCTGCAACCTCAATTTCCACCTGGACAACCTCAGCGACCCCACCACCTCAGCACTACTGGAGAAACTCACCACCATCGGACTCAAACAACTAGTTACCTCCCCAATGCACTCAACAGGACACATGCTCGACCCTATCTTCTCTGCAAGCAACAACATCTGCGTCAGCCACACCTCTGAACTCCAATGAACTGACCACTGCTGCATCCACTTTTCCTTCACAAAACCCAGCCAACACCACCGCGCCCAGAGCTACCCACGCAGAAGCTAGAACAAGGACTCCGAAGACCAACTCGCCACCCCCCTCCGCAAGACATCACCGCTGACCTCCGTGGACACCAACACATCAGCACGCAACCTCCACTTATGGAACTCCGACTGCCCCAACACACTGGCCCCCCTCAGGAAACTCTATGGCAAACAGGCTGCTGAGAAAGCCAGCTGGTTCTCCCACACCCTCCAAAAGTCCAGGCACACCTGCAGACAATTCGAGAGAAAATGGAGGAGCAGCAAGACCCCAGCAGACTACGCAACCTTCAAAACCGCTATCACCATGCACCACCACCTCATCAGAGCCACAAAGAAAACTGCCATACAGGAACGTATCAACGCCAACGCACATAACAGCAAAGAGCTCTTCACCGTGTTCAAAGTATTTTCCAAACCCAGCACGGATGGCACTGCCACCCCCCCCACAAGCCCTCTGCGACAACCTTGCCACCAGCTTCCACCACAAGATAACAGACAACTATGACAGCTTTGCAACTCAGGACCCGCCCACCCCACCAGCAACCAGTGCACCCAAATGCTCCATATCCCAACTGACCCTGCTCAATGGACGACTCTCACCACCGACGAAACCTTAAGGATCATGAAGACCATCCACTCTGGAGCCCCCTCGGACGCCTGCCCCCACCACATCTTCAACTGAGCCAGCACTAGCATCGCCCATGAACTCTGCTGCACCATCAACTGCTCCATCAAATCTGCCCCCTTCACTGAAGACTGGAAACACGCAGAGATCAACCCCCTGCTGAAAAAACCCTCTGCCAACCCGACAGACCTCAAGAATTACAGACCCAACTCTCTGCTCCCGTTACCAGCCAAAGTCATCAAGAAGGCCATCAACGCCCAACTCACCAAATTTATTGGAACAAACCACATCTTGGACACCTCCCAATCAGGCTTCAGAAGCAACCACGGCACCAAGACTGCACTCCTCGCCACAACAAACAACAGCCGCAATCTCCTCGACCAAGGTGAAACCACAGCCCTCATCCTGCTGGACCTCTCTGCCACTTTCAACACCATCTCCCATCACACCCTCTGCGCAAGACTCCAAGACGCCGGCATCAGAAGCAAAGTCTTAGAGCGGATCCTCTCCTTCCTCACTGGCCAAACCCAGAGAGTCAGGCTCTCACCGTTCTCCTCAGAGCCTACAGAGATCAGCTGCGAAGTCCCTCAGGGCTCCTCCATAAACCCACCCTCTTCAACATCTACATGATCCCGCTGGCAGCCATCGTCAGAAACCATGGACTAAACATCATCTCCTACACTAACGACATCTAGCTGATTCTCTCTGTCACTGACGAACCTACAGCCACAAGGAACACCTTCCACAACAGAATGAAGGCAGTCACCAACTGGATGAAGTACAGATGCCTCAAACTCAACTCTGACAAAACCAAAGTCCTCATCCTGGGAACCAGCCCCTCCACCTAGGACAATTCCTGGTGGGCCTCAGCGCTTGGAGCCCTCCCACACCCATGGACTATGAACGTAATCTTGGCATCATCCTTGACTCCTCACTCTCAACGAACTGCCAAATCAACGCCGTCTCTTCCTCATGCTTCCACATGCTCTGCCTGCTTCAACAGATTGTTAAGTGGATCCTCACTGCGTCCAAAAGAATGGTCACCCAGGTGCTTATCAGCAGCAAATTTGACTACGGCAATGCATTCTATGCCGGCACCACCCAGGAGTTTCAAAAGAAATTGCAAAGAATCCAGAGCGCTGCAGCGAGACTTATCCTAGACATACTCTGTTGCAGCCACATCACCGATCACCTGAGAAACCTCCACTGGCTCCTGATCAACAAAAGAATCACCTTGAAGCTCCTCACACATGCCTACAAGGCCTTCCACAACATCAGAACTGCTAACCTCAACCAATGCCTCTCCTTCTACACTCCCACCAGACACCTCCGCTCCATCAACCTGGCCCTGGCCATTATCCCACGATTCTGAAAAACCACAGCTGGAGGAAGATCCTTCTCCTACCTCTCCGCAAAGACCTGGAACTCTCTTCCTCTACATCTCAGGCAATCACCCTCACTGCCTCAATTCAGGAAGGACTTCAATACCTGAGTCTTTGACTGACCTGACACTTCGACTGAACTGGCTCTTCGAATAAACTGCAGAACCCACCCCCCAGCACCTTGAGACCCTAATGGGTGATTAGCCACACTCTATAAGAACCCTGATTGATTAATTGAAGAGGAAAAAGATGAGAAGAAACAAGATGTTACCATGGAGGTTGCTAGTGCTGACCCCTCAAAGCCTAGTGCTCATAAAATTCAGAACACATCCAGCAGAAAGCAAAAGCAGAATTGAGCGATCCCTGCTGCAAATGGGGCAATTAATATGTGCCATGGAGGCAGATGACTTCTCCCTTCTGCAGAGCTCTAGAAGAATCAACTGCAGCATTCTTCGTGTGTGAAGAGTGCATGAGACCCATATTTGAGAACATTTCTGAGGTGGTCAGAATTCAGCTTCAGGAGTGGAAGTCCGCTGTAAGAGACAGTATCTAAATGAGTGTGGACGGAAGATCTGTTAAAATGCATAGTTTGCGCAGGCAGACAGTTATGCCATTTGCTGCATTATCCATGCTACCAGAGACATCACCAGTCATGTGCTGGAAGACCATGTTGCCATGATCGATATCATGGCACATGCCCTATAGCACTGAAACTTAAGACAATGGTAAACTGAATTTCTTGTCTGGGGATGGACATAGCAGTAGCAGCACCAGCCATTTCTTCTGCTACTACCTCGTCACCATCCCAGCAGGTCTCCCCCATCAGGCATCCCAGGAGATCTGCTTAACTACTCAGGTCGATGAGGCAGCAATCCAAAAAGCATGCTCAGTGGAGTTGCATTGTCCTGCTGTGTGCTTAGTTGATGACTCTATCTCACTATCTTATCGTGTATTGGTGTCATCAGCCAGTGCTCCGGTGGATACCGATATTCAAATGAAGTGAATGCTGTAGAAAGTTAGACGTCACAGTGCTAATGGTTTGAAGCATATGCACATTTGCAGATCCCTGCTGTGATTAGTTTGTCAAAATATTTTTCATTTCATGGCGATGAACTTGCATATTGATGTTCGCTAATGATCATTTCAGATTTCATTCCTGTGGCCATTGTACGAATAGCGCCACTTGTTATGGTGTTGTCTGCATCAATCATTGTTCATGCTTTTGACACTGTAATGTCTGCCACATGAACCTTGCACAATACATGTAGGCCAATATTCACAAAGTTTTAGCGTTGGGTTAGCGTTATTTTTCTAATGATACTCCGACGTGAAACCTTTTTGGCGATTAACAAACCAATGCAAATTGGTATTTGCGTTGGTTTCTATGGAAAACGAATGCATTGCCGCGCAAAATACTGCTTTGCATTACTTTGCATTAAGGGGGCGTTACATGGGCGGTACATGGGGGTTCCCATGCAAACACCCATGCTTTCTGATGCTGAACCCCATCTACTAACATTGGTAGACAGGGTATAGCACCAAAGCTGCTGAAAAACAGGCATTAAAAGGAGAAACGTTTTCATTTCTCCTTGCTTTTCTGACATTGAATGTGTGCTGCACTGTACAGCACACATACAAAGCAGGAAACGCTTTTGAACTTGTCTAGCCATAGTATTTTCTACAGGAAAGGCACCCTTCCTGTACAAAACCTATTGTAGACTCAGGCACACACCCTGGCACTAAGGTGCTAAGGTGTCTGCCTGGCGCACGGCTGCTGAAATCAGCGCCAGCACTAGGAGGATGGGAGGAAAGTGCCATATCTCTGTGAATATGGATGCTTCCCTGCGTTGCATGACACCTTTGTGAATCTGGGCCATAATTTGTGGTGTGTGGGCTATGGTATGTTCCACATAACAGTTGATACACACACCATGCAAGTGAAGATGTTACTGGGGAGCAGTGGGATGGAATAAAAGTCACAGTAGTTCGAGAAATGTAATGCCAATATCAGTAATGATTCAGGTTTCAACTGGCAGAGAAGTTGTTTTAAGTTGTTTTTGGTAGGTGAGCAGTGTGGGTAACCTTCAGAGGTCAAGAGGTACAAATTGAGGGGCAGATTTATCAAACTTTCACTCAACATGGCAAGCCACCTAGCTGCGCTATGCTGCATGAAAGGGAAAGGGCACACTATGTCACCCTGTCTTTTTCTTCCCCTATACCACTGATTCCATTACCCTTGATTCTGTGTGGTGTTATTTCCCCAAACCATGAGTGTCCTAAATCCTTGACTCTGTGTAGTGTTATCCGTGTGGCACCTCATTTTGTGCTATGTTTCCATACCCAATTTTCTTCTCCCCTGATTCCATTATGCCCAAGCTTGCAAGCACCCTGAACACATGAACCAATGGCTTGCCTTGCTCCCACTGTTGCTAGGGTCTTAGTGGGTTTTTCCCTTGAACATTTTTATGCAAAACAAAACATTTGTTTCCATTTAAGTGGTTCCATCTGTTAGTTTGCACATGCTCTTTCTGAAAGGTTAAGCATGTGTACTAACACATGTTTCCTTCAGGAGTCATGGAGAACCTTCCAGATTGCCATGTCACCACGTGCCACACGTGATCCCGTTGTATCCATTAGACCCTGAGCCTGTATATAAACCACCCCGTATCCCGAGCTCCTTGCTTGGCTTACGTTCCCAGCAGAACAACGTTCCTCTCTACCCACTCACCTTAAAAATTGACCTGTCCTGGGCAGAGTTTTCTCTGCTGCAGTTCAAGTTCCCCTGTGATTTTTTTGTCTCCAGTTCTCTCAACGAATCCTTAATCTCCATCTCCTGCTCAGCTTCTCCAGTTCCTCAGTGACTTCCTGAGTCAAGACCTCGAGTACTTCTTCAGATTTAGGACAAGTTGAAGTACTAGGCTAAGTACTTGGTATCAGGTTAGTTCTCACTATCCTTTTGGAGCAGTAAGCGGCCCGGAGTATCGGCGTCCTCAAGACTATATACTTTCCTTCAAGTTCCCTCTCTTTGACTTTCCTCCAGCTCACCTTAATTTTTCTTGCTTTGGATCCTTCCTGCAACCCTGGCCTTTAAACTGCATTCTTTCAAGGGCTAGAGACTTGGCTCTGTGTTTCCCTGATAAACAATAGTGTTTAGAGAATTCTCTTCAGAGCTCATGATTCTTGTGTGATACATGTATCAATATCCATGTGCCATACTCCAAACCTTGTGACTAGTTTTGACCTTGGGAGTGTAATGCTCCAGTTTGTGTTTCCCAATGTACCTTGGGAGTGTCATACTTCAATATGTGTTCAAGTCTAACCTTGGGAGTGCCAGTAACCCCAATCCATGTTCGAGTATAACCTTGGGAGTGCTAGTAACTGCTATCCATGTTCAAATGTAACCTTGAGAGTGCTTGTAAGTCCAACACATGTTTCGAGTGTAACCTTGGGAGTGCCAGAAATTCCAAACCTTGTGTCGAGTTTACCTTGGGAGTGTCAGAGGCTCCAACCAGTGTTTGAAGCTCATCCTCGAAGGCTTCAGAGTTTCCTATTTGTGAACCTGGTTATCCTATTTACTTGCTGTGTTGTAGAAGAAGCATGTAAGTGAATATTACTAATCTTGATGCAATTACACTGTATAAGGAGGCCTGCTAGTAATCTGATGGTAAATGCCTCTTCTTGCTTTTCCGGTGTATTACGTTCTTGCAAACTCAGAGACACGGGGTCCAGTGCGTATCTACCTCGCAGGCACACAAGGCCTCCTAAGCAACAAATCCTGTTACTCAGTATTGCCCAGCTGCAGAGCAGATCCAGTACAGCAAATCTCTCTTTTCTTATTTTGAATGAAACCTCCCCTTCCCCTTGGAGGACAGTCTATGCTAGAAGGTAGCACTTCCTTTGGCATGTCCCGTTTTCAGGAGGGATAGGAGATCCAGCATCGACTCCAGAGCCCTCTCCGTGGTTGGGACCAGGTGAGTGCATGATACAGACAGAGGTGATCCTAATTTCCCTGGGGGATAGAGAAATGGTGCCAAAAGTCCACATGTCTGAAAATACTTCCAAGTAGAGGCAATGGGTCACCATTAATGGGCAATGGGTGGAGGCTCTACGTGACACAGAAGCCAGCATGACAACTGTCAAGTTTCAGCTGGTGTTAGCAGAGCAGGTCTTACCGAACACTTTCATACATACATGAAGTCACTGTGAGATGAGTGTGGTGTAACTTACAAGTTCACCACACCCTATCACCCCCAAACCAATGGTCTGCTTGAACGATTCAAAAAGACCTTGAAAGGAATAATTACGGGCCTACCTGAGCCCATGAGGCGTAAGTGAGAGGTCCACTTGCCATGCCTTCTCTTTGCATATGGGGGGTACAGCAGAAAGGAGTAGGGTTTAGTCCCTTTAAACTCCTCTATGGCCACCCTGTTAAGAAAACCCGGGACCCGGAAGGCAGCGTCAGCACAAGTTGTGGAAAACGACAGAACTCGAGTAACGACTCACGCCTCCAACTCCCGATGAAGCCCTGAGTAGGACTTTTAAGGTACTTCTGACCTTCAATTTAGAGACACGATCTCTGAAACAAATATTTGATTTGGACAATTCCATCTCCCCCATTACTTATAGGTCCTGATGAAAGCCCCCTGACTCCCCTCCAGGGACACTTAAAGGGGCTGAAACATGTCGACCATCTTTCTGGACTGACGAGTGCAGCGGACTCATTATATGTCCAATTATGCACAACACTATTTTTATTTTTTCCCATGCCCCGAACTGAATAAAGGTTTAGTTTAGGTGGCATGTGAACTTCTTTTTAAACTCACTCTACACGAGCACCCTCACTTTTTATTTTTTGATTCCTTATCACTACTGGAATAACCAGTGGTTCCCTCCCGGTGGAGGAAGCATAAAAGAAACCCTATGATAATGCTGTCACGTATCTGACTAAGGCGGAGAACCAAGATATACCGCCTACCAACCTGCTTACGTGAATGAGGGTTTTTTAAGCAATGACGGGTAGAACCACCTGAACCCTGGTAGCAGGTACAAGTGATCCATTCCCATTTGATTTTGAATTATTAGTAAGGAAGCTGAATGGATCATTGCTTCTTCTTTCTCCCCCCACTTTTGATTTAAGCACCCTTTTAAGGGACCACTGAGCATAGTCAAGGAGGGGTGGGAGAAAGGTCCCTGGAAGCCCTCCCAGGATATGGTCATGCTGGACCTCCATAACCAGATGCACTGCTTCTGGAAGAAGGCCAAGAGCAATCTCGAGACCAGCTAGGAGGTAATGAAATGCTGGTATGACCAGAAGGCTACTTTGGTAGAGTTTCAACCAGGCCAGAAGGTATGGGTCATGGAGCCAGTAGTGCCCAGAACTCTCTAGGACTGCTGAACAGGCCCATACAATGGCAAGGAGCATAAGGGGAGGCCACTTACTTGGTGGACCTCCAGACCCTAGAAATCCACTAAGGGTGGTCCATGTCAACAGGTTAAAGCCTCACTTTGAGAGTTCCAAAGTGAGCATGCTCCTTGCGACAGATGAGGGTGTGGAAGAGGAGAGTGAACCGCTCTCTGAACTCCTCTCTGCATGGGAACACGATGGGTCAGTTGAGGGTGTCGACCTCTCTGGCACCCTGGCCCCAGAACAGCAGGCTGACTGTTACCAGTTGCTGGGACAGTTTGCCTCACTGTTTTCTCTCACCTCTGGACTCTCACATCTGTGTGTCAATGATGTTGACACAGAAGACAGTCCACCTGTAAAGAACAAAAATGTACAGGTTGTCAGACAGGGTGAGAGCCTGCATCTAGGAGGACGTCTCCAAGATGCTGGCCTAAGGGGTGATTTTGCTCTCTAACAGTCCCTGGTGCAGCCCCGTGTTGCTATTACCAAAGGCTGCCCCACCGGGTGCCAAACCAGAACTCCGGTTCTGCGTGGACTAAAGGGGACTCAATGAATCACCAGGACTGGTGCCCATCCTATCCCCAGAGCTGATGAGCTGATTGACAGGCTTGGCGCTGCCAGATTTCTAAGTACTTTTGAGTTGACATCAGGGTACTGGCAGATCACCTTGACTGGGGGACAAAGGAGAGGTCAGCATTTTTAACCCCAGAGGGCCATTACCAATTCCAGGTGATGCTCTTTGGATTAAAGAAAGCCCCTGCTACCTTCCAGTGGTTGGTTAATAGGGTCCTGGCTGGTAAGGAGGCTTTCTGTGCGCCTACTTAGATGACATTGCTGTCTATCGATCCATCTGGGAGGAACACCTGCATCACCTCCATGAAGTGCTTTAGGCACTGCAACAGGCAGCCCTGACAATTAAGGCCAGCAAGTGCCGGATTGGGCAGGGTTCAGTGGTGTATTTGGGACACCTGTAGGTGGAGGCAAGTTGCAGCCCCTTCATGCCAAGATTGAAACCATCATGGCCTGGGAACCACCTAAACCCCAAACAGAAGTGAGAGCCTTCCTAGGCCTCACTGACTATTACCGCAGATTTGTCAAGGGCTATTTGTTACCCCTTAACTGAGCTGACTTCCAAGTAGCAGCCCATATTGTGATCTGGACAGAGGCTTGCAAGAAAGACTTTGACTCTCTCAAGGAAGCCATGTGCACAGTACCTGTGTACAGGGCCCCTGACTCCTCCAAGGATTTCATTGTGCATACATACACTGCAGAGGGGCAGTCTTAGCACAGCTAAATGAGGAGGGCTTAGACCAACCTGTAGCCTTCATTAGTAGGACGTTACTTCCACAGCAACAGAGGTGGAGTGCCATTGAAAGAGAATCTTTTGCTGTGGTCTGGGCATTGAAGAAGCTGAAACTATATCTGTTTGGGACTCACTTACGGGTTCAGACAGATCACAGGCCCGTCAGTTGGCTTATGCAGATGAGGGGTGAAAGTCCTAAACTCTGGAGGTGGTCCATCTTCATACAAGGAATGGACTTTATATTGGAGCATGTTAGAACTGACAGCCTTAGGGTGGTCTTTCCCCAAATTGTTGCTTCCCTCCCTCCATTTGTCTGCACTCATTTATGCTACGTTAAGGACTCTGCACACTTTACCATTACTAACCTGTGCTGAAGTGCATGTGCTCTCTCCTTAAAACATGGTAACATTGGCTCATACCCAATTGGCATATTTAATTTACTTATAAGTCCCTAGTAAAGTGCACTACATGTGCCAAGAGCCTGTAAATTAAATGGTACAAGTGGCCTGCAGCACTGCTTTTGCCACCCACCTTCGTAGTTTTCTAACCATGTCTCAGGCCTGTCACTGCAAGGCCTGTGTGTGCAGGTTACTGCTACTTCCACTTGGCATTTAAAATATCTTGCCAAGCCTTAAACTCCCCTATTATTACACATATTTCACCCCTATGGTGGGCCCTAGAAAGCGCTAAGGGTAGGGTGCTGTGTAACGAAAAGGTAGGATATGTAATTTTATGTTTTACATGTCCTGGTATTGACAAACAGCTAAATTAATTTTTCACTGCTGTGAGGACTGCTCCACTCATAGCTAACGTTGGGAGTTCCTGAAAATACCTTTAAGCTGTAATTCCTGATTAGAAAGGAGTAGCTGCATCATGTTTCAGATCTTTGGAATGGTAATGATAAACCCCCGTTAATGGTAAAGTTGGATTTAACATTACTATTTTAGAAATGGCACTTTAAGAAAGTCAGTATTTCTCTGCCCTTACTGCTGTGTGTGCCTTGAAGCCTGTCTCCAATACACATCTGGGCTGAGTGACAGTTACATTTGTACATTCCCTCCAGAAAGCCACAAACACAGGAAGGCTAGATGTGGCTGAGTACCCATCTATATACATCTGCATTCTGATGCCCCTTCCTGGGCAAGAAGGGATGAATGGGCTAACCTACTTTAATAGGTAGTGGCCTGACCCCACACAAAGGGCTAATTACACCCCACAGACAGCCTGCCAGGCAGGACTGGTTTGAAAGGGATACTGGTGCACTTCAAAACCACTCTTTGAAGTCACCTCCATTTCAAAGACACATATGGGTATAAGTTCTGGGTCTGTGACCACACCAAATCAGACACGTCGGGACCTACACCTGAACATCTATCAGAATAACTGCTATGCTGGTCAAAGGACTCAACTGGACTGCTGATCTGGAAGGCCTGATTTTCTGTTTGTTGCCCTGTTGCCTGCTGCTCTCTGACTCTTCTGAAGGAGAGCTGGACTCTGCCTTCTCCCAAGCGATCTCTGAGGGCTTTTTGGCTTGCCCCCTGTTGCTTGAGACTCAGGGATATCAAAATCTCTACCCCTGCTCCTGTGCCTGACTCACTGGAAATGGCGCAGATACTTGCAACATGGATTTCAACGCATCCCCTTCTGCGTGTAGCAGAACGGCGCTTCGACCCTGTTGTGGGAGTATAATCGGACATCGCCTCGAACCAGCCTCCAGAGATCGATGCATTGGACAGCGTGTCGCTGCAGCTTGGTGAGATTGATGCATACCCTCGACTGCATTGCAGAAACCGGTGCATTGCTTGATACCTCTCGACTCCAGCACCCATCTTCAGGACTGATACATCGCCTTCACTGCTTGGAGAAGATCGACACATCTCGCTGCTTGCAAACAGGAAAGGTACTTTGTTCACTGGGGCTTAAGTGGGTCCTGTAGCCGGCCAGTGCTCCATTGCACAGGAAGGCTCATAGAATGCGTTCAGAAGCAATGGTAGGCACAAAGGACAGAGATACAAATGGGCTTTAAGAGGTCTACCTATACATCCATGTCCAGAGGCTGAACCAATTGCATTCCTAGGCAAAAGTCCAAGGCACACTCAAAAGTGCACAGCAGACAGCGGAATACAAGCTGCACGTAGTGAAGCCAAACAGGTTGAAATGATAAGAACCAATGCTCAATTAATTCCTGAAGCAAGGGTGCACCGAAACATTGTACCATGCGTTCACGTCACAGGAGCACATGTGGTAGTTCCAGTTCCCTTCGATCTTGAAATGGGACATCTATTGCGGAGCAGGAAAATAAAATCACAGTCCCGACAACCAGGAACAGGACCAGCAGAAGACCTCCAAAATCAGTTCCGAGCACAGTGAAAGAATGATGGAATGACCCCGAGGACTAATCAAACCAGAGCCTAAGCTTTTAAAAACGTACTCTACCGCCGCAATATGAGATGTTACAAAATGTGGTGCACCAATTCTCCAAAGTGTTGTGGAAAATTAGTGCGGAGTAGTGACTGTATCTCCGATGAGGACCTTACAACTTGAAGATTGAATATTTCCTTTGCAGATGTTAAGGCCACATCTTTTTGAAACAGTAAGGCTTTCAGTCTGCACAGGGCATCAAAATGCGTACTCAAAAGCTTTATCGAAGGCCACAGTGTTTCCTCCCTAACTGTAAGGGCAGGTGGAAACAGTACTTATGTACAGCAAGTGACCTTGTAAGAAACTGTGACAAGATAGGCTATGCCCAGTCTCATACCGCAGCAACCTTGATCATTCAACATCAAATAACTCCCATTCAAGAGTAATCTGAAAGCCGGATGAATCATGGCCACTGGGGAACCTTTCTAGTAGCAAGATAAGTTTCGTATGGAAGCGTTACAAGCCCTGTGGAGTAAAAAATTCATTGCACACTAAGAAACCCTTAAAGCATTCTCACAGCTGGAACTGCTGAGAAAAACTTTAGTTTTCTTTTCCGACACCAGAATTTAAAAGGTAATTCCCAATACTCATGTACATACCCTTCCCCTAGCGCTTCATATCTGCCCACTTGATGGTGTTTTAAGCAGTATTAGAAATAAAATGTAAAAATTGGCAGAGTAATGAATGCGTGGATCATCCAGTCCACGAACGGTATCTCAGCAACAGTGAACGGTAGGTTCCCTAATTTCTCTATGTGTAGCATAGTGTATGTCGCATCTTTGAGTGCCATGAGTATTTGCTGTTTTGTAAGTTGGTATGGTGAGAACAGGCTTGTGGCATTAATATCTCACCTTGGTACACAACCAGAACAAAGTGTCTGAAGTGTCCAACTCAATAGCAGGATAGTTCTAAGTTGTGACTTCCCATGTTGTAATGCTGACATGTCATGTTGCACAAAGTCTATTGCTGACGACATTATGTTACCCAGGGACTACATTCTAAAGGACAAATTTGTCATTCCATTGTCAACTACTGCTAGAGCCTTTACTAAATTAGCCCTGTCAATCTCACGCTGTTTTTCAGCAGCTTCCTGCTGGGAAAATGTCCATATTTAATAGTATATTGCATACGAGAAGTGTTTTTGATGTGGTTTTTGAGGACCTATCAAGAAGTCCCGTGGTTCCAGGCCATCAGAAAGAAGAGACAAGTGTTGTTTCACCTGGGACAATGTTGAGGTTTTTAACCAATCAAGGCACAACTTCCCAACACTGTAAGTTGCCACCACCCCCGGGTGTTCTGTCTGCATGTAACGCAGGTCTAGCCCGCTGATTTAAAGCCCTCAGTGTTACCTAGGAACCGTGCTTGACATCAGGTAATATCTAACAGCCAAACTAACCATGCCCTCCAATTGGTGTCTGATGAATTGTACGTGCTATTGCGTAGGGTTTCCTCCTTGTATTTTGTAAACTGCTGCCAGTTTTCAAAACATGCAAATGGTGGAATGTGTGGTGTGTTCAAATCCTTGATTTTAGCAAAACCAAGACATGATGTGTGTTGCAGAGTTTTGTTCAGGAATATCATATATGTTGTCATAAGACATGCTCTAAACAAAGCCTCGTTCCTTCTAAACCTGCCAATCTCTTGTCCCCCAAATTGACTTGATGTCAATAGTGTCCCTCCAAAAGTCGAACCCTTGTGTGGACAACTGGGAAGGAAAGGTAGCAGAATGAATCAGCTTGGTGTTTGTTAACATATTTTTCTTTGCCAGTGATGTAGCAAGCTTATAATATTAAGAAACTGGATCTAAAGTATCATAACCAGAAAAATAAGCAAACTTCTGCACCAATGTTTTTGAACTACCTCGTGGTGTAGGGCAATGTTCCCATTGAGTGTAATAAAAAATAACCATGGAGTACTTGCTTTATGCAAAAAATTATGTTTTTAATGTTGAAAACAGAACATTACATCATAATTAGATTTGCCTTCGTACAGTTCATCAGACGCAAAAACAATAGAATGCCCTAGATCTTCAAGTATATCATGCACTGTATCAATATCCCAATCATCAGAGATAGTACTAGGAGTGATGATGTCACATCACACGATGCTCTATTCCAAATAATCCCATCAGGAACTGGAACAGCTGAAATGTTCACCAGAGAAAGGTCTCTTCGTTCTTTGTGTGATGAGGAATGTGGTTTTGGAACCAAGTTTACTAGTTGTACAGCAGAGCATTCTAGGAGACAGTGTCCATTTTGAAGCAGGAAAAACACTGTCACAAAACCAATCCAAAGGACCTGGAAAAGCAACGCAATTGTAATCCAAAGGTGTAACCATAAAGGAACAAAGTGTGTCTTTTCAGCCAAAGAAAGAAAACACGCAATCTTGTCCTAAACGGTAGAGGTGGTGGTGCTGGTGGATCCAATGAATCTGAGGAAAAGTCATCAAAATCAATGAATTCGCCAGAGCCAGTCCGATCTATTTTGCCAGCTCCGCAGGTTTTGTAGAACTGGGAAAAGACTCGATCTGTGGTACATTTATGTAAACAGCATTCGTATCAGGAGTCCGAATTGAAATCTGTGTTTCTGTACTAGTCGATTGTATAGTAGTTGTTGTAGTAACAGGTAGAAGGGATACTTCATTGTTGGTTACTGATATTTCCTGTTGAGGTAAGGAGGCTTCATCAGTATGTAAAACGTCCATCGGAAATCCATTGTGGTAGTGAGAGGAAGCAGGTAACTAATGTTGAGAATCGGCCACAAAGTGTGGTTTGATCAAATCAATGGAGACAAATCTCTTATTTTTGCAGCCGGTAAGAGGTGTTAGATGTACAATTCTGGTACCTTCAACGGCCAATACAGGTACAGGCGCTCTGTAGGATGGCCGAATTCTTTCTTGTCCACAATTTTCTCTCTGACCAGATCCTCAATCTTTGGGATCCAACCAGGAGCTGCTGCTACTTCTTTAACTCCACCAGTGGTGGTGCGTTTTACTCAGACGTTGTTTTGTTCATCTCGGAAACTGTTCAGTTCCTGTAAAACAGGCAGACATTTATGTAGCTCAAATAGGGTTTCAGCCGCCACTGTGCTGGGAATTTCAAGGTCTGGGACCCACATCCTAACCCCAAACAGGATCTCATAGGGAGTCTGACCACTCAGGGATTTTCTAGGCAGATGGTTAATTGCCCTCTGGACCCCATATAGATGATGAACCCAACTATAACCTGAGCCTAATACCCTAGATGTTAAAGACTGCTTTAAGTCCCGTTTTTCTCTCCACGACCATATTTACCTTGGGATGGTTCGGGAAGGCTACCGCAGGGTCATACCCAAATTTCCCATGGCATCTTTGTAAACCCTGGAGCCGATCGCTGGACCTTGGTCGGAATGTAGTGTGCCAACTGCGTCTGTCCTAAAAAAGATTTGCAGATCGTTTATAACAGTTCTGGCGTCAGCCGACTGCTGTGGCCATACCCATAGGAATTGAGAGCAGGAATCAACTGCAACCAAGATAAACTTGTAAGCCCCATATGAAGACACAGGGTCGCAATGATCCAGATAAACGCAAGCCAGATGTTTGTTTGAAATTAGTAGAGGTGTCTGTAGTGGACGTGCCATGGTGGAACCCTTCATCTGCTGGTAGATGTCTGCTTAAAAACCTGGCCAACAATGGCGTTGCTGCAATAATGAAATTGTAGCAGCCACTCGTGTGTGTGCAGATGCAAGACCCTCATGTTCAGCTAGGATTAAACCCAACCTGCGGTCTGCGTTTGTTTTACTCTATCCCCCACTTCAGGAATGTCAGCAGGTTTTGCGCATCTAACTTGTAGGAGCACTTGAGTGGAAAACCTTTTGACAAGTGGGTGTCATGGTGTGAAGCAATGACAGCCACCATGATGTCTGTGTCTATTCTCGTAGTTGAACGAGTAATTGCAGTGACTGCAGCAGTTTGCACTGTTACTATGGAATTGCCAACACGTTGATGACTCGGTGTGTGGATTACACGAGTCCGTGGCAAGCAATCTTTCAGCTTTGACACCTGTTCCCAAAGTATCTTGTGCGTGATTGGCACTCTTTTTAATCTCTGAATCCATTTTGGCTCCAGTAGTATAGATACTCATGATAAGACTGGACACAATAATATGAGTCACACACTATCAGCGTGGGGAATCCGGGATCCGCATTGTCCAATGCCAATATTAGAGCCCTAAGTTAAGTCAACTGCGCAGTGCAGTCACCAAGTGACTGCGTGTAGGTTTTATTTCGGGATGGAATTCTCCATACTGCATGCGCCCCTTCACAGCAGCGCACGCTGCTGAATATTGGTGTTTTGCCCCCACGGCAGGCTATGCAGAACCATCAGTATAGATGATGTCATCATACTGATCAAGAGGCATAACTTAATTAGGCAGAGGATATTCATGTTCGTATTGCAGAAAAGCTTGTGTTTGTAGTGTAGAAGCAAATCTGTAAATTACATCTGTTGTGGTGAGTGAGTTAGCCAATTGTATCCAACGTAGATGCAATGGTTTTGCATTTGGAACGCTTGCTCTTGTGACGGCCTCTAAGGTTGGCACAGGGGTCCCGACAATAATTTGTTTTCCCTAAGCCAGTGCTTTCTCCCTCACCACAGCCGTCTGTACAGCTGTATTTTTTCAGCATTGGTGAACAAATGCAATTTATATGCAATCAGCATAGGGTCACCTTCATTGAACGTATTATAGGTATACTTTGATGCCCCTGTGATGACACGGATCACCAGGTTTGTTGTGTTTACATGAGTGCGTACATTTATTAAGTTAGCATGTCAGCTTGTACTGAACGCAATTGTTTGTGTGTTTCAGTGTCCAGTGTGTGCTTGAGAAGTCTGGACGTATCAGGTCATAGAATAGTTTAACCCGCTTTGAATAATCTGGAATGTAAATTCTGCCAAAATTTAGGAATCCAATATGGATTGTAACCTCTTCAATGTAGTCGGATGTTGTAAGAGTGCACATTTCTCTAAGAAATGTGTTGAAAGTCTTTTACCTTCACTTGGCAACTTATATCCCAGTATCAGGACATTGAGGTGGCCAATTTTTGATTTTTAAGTTGAATTTGTAGCCCATGTGAGCAAATCCCAGAATTATGCAATTCAGTCTTGTCAAGTATACTGAAAGTTCATCATTCGTCAAATATATGCCATAGACATAGGACAATGCCTAATCTTCAAAATGTTGTAAAAGTTCTGTTACTCCATCTGAGAACAGCACAAGGCTATTCTTATACCCCTGAGGTAATTGACAGAATTGACTTTGAGAACCCAGTGTGCTCAATGCAGTCAAATACCTGCTTCTAGGTGCTATATTTTGCCAAAAAATTCAATTCTAGATAGTTACTGTGGTGTTGTATTTTTTCCTCACTATGTTGTTCATTAGTGCCATGCTTTGCGTGTTTTGTACTGCAAATATGCTAGTAGCTGTGTTTAGATGTCTGTAATCCAATACCAGATGATATGAATGGTCTGGTTTCAGCACGGGAAACAAGGGATTATTCATTGAAGAGGTGCAACTTTCTATTACACCCTGGTATTTAAGTTGTTGGATAATTTCCCTAACTTGTTTTTTATCCTCATTTGTAATGGGATATTGCCTTTGAGGTTGCGGGGTCGACCTCAATGGTATCTCATGATAAGGGGAACTGTCATCCCACCCCACATGGTTGCGGTATAATGAAGGAGCTAGTGCTAACACCCACTCCTTGGCAAAAAATGTTTAAGTGATTCTGAAACGAGGTCGGAAAAAGCAGGTAAAATTGCAGTTTCTCCATTTGGACAATCCATCATGGATTCAGGTCGCCAATCCTTTTCAGCCAAAAGAATATCATACCCGAATGGCAGGTCCTCCCAAAAGAGAACATTAATATTCCTAGGTACGTCCCCCTCCAGCTGGAGTTGTATTTTGTACAAAAAATGTGGGATGCTTACCCTAATATCTGGTTTTTCCACCTCAATATATTCATTCAGTGCTACTCCCACCAGACAATCAGTCAGGTTGTGGCAAACTATTGTGACCTCTGCCGCACTGTCAAGCATGATCAATGCCCATTCCCCAATCAGAAGAGGTGTCCTCAATATCCGCGGCATGCTTGTCCTTCAGTCCAGCTAACTTCTTCTTTCTGAATTGAAGTTTTGATGTTTTATGTTTTTCTTCCTGCTTAATGATGTAGTCAGATGAGTGTTGGGACTCCTTCTTCAGTTTCACGTACTCCTCCTATCTGTCCACCTCTTTTTGAAAATTTTTCAGATGACTCCTGAAAGGAACGAGACGAACATGAATGAGTATCCGGATACCTGTCAGGTGGTCTAATACTATCAGAGTTACGCAGGTTATAGAGCTTCGCAGTGGCTTCCTGTTGAGGAGACCCACCCCGCAATTTAGTTTTGTCTTTATTTTTCTTATTGTCCCGCTTCTTCTTTGTAGAGGACTCAGTGCTTGCTTAAAGTTATCCTTCTCAGAATTACTCTTTAGTTGTGGTTTACCAGGACTAGCTCCCAAATTATCTCTACTTAGAGCCCGATTCCGATGTCATTCTGAAGGCCTCCGAATCGGATTTGGCTTTCCCGGATCCGATTTGTAGCCCTTGTTTACGACCAAATCGTGTACAGGTCCGAACGACCAAGTATGATGCGAAGATCGCGTACGCGCCGACCGAATTGTTTACGGGACCTGAACCTGTCCATACGACTCGTTCGTAGCCGAATCGTGCCGCGCTATGGAGCCGAATTCCGACCGAGCGAGTACGATGCACGATTCGGACAGCCGCTTCGCCTCGGTCTCAGAGAGACGAAACGGCTGTTGGAAGCGTACTTAGGGGGGGGCCATAGCAGGCCCCCCTTCACCCGGGGCCCTCCGAATCTGTTACGGGGATGTGCCCATGGGTCCCCCCGATCCAGGCATGCACAGTGTGGCGGGCACCATGGGGTGCCCACCACAGTGTGTACGCTTTTCCCCACCCACCCCTTTTCTGCTATGGGAGCCTGAGTACGCGTCTGTACAAGGGCTCCCATAGAGCTCAATGGGAGTCCGAGCGAACCGAGTCCGTAAGCATACGCCAGCATCGTACTCGCTTGTTCGGACTCCCGGAGCACGTCTTGCTCGGAAAGCCCTCCGGATCCGAGTCATACGGAGGGCTTTCCTAGCGAGATCAGAATCGGGCCCTTAGTGTTGCATTGGTCTCCTCGATAAATTTGGGTAATCCTCACTCCTGTTGTCCTGGATCCAAATCCCTTACACCCTGGGGTATAGCCAATACTGCTGCTTCCCCTTTTATGTTGCTTAAGATAATGGAAGAAACTGCGACAAACTTGGCCACCAGGTTCATCCCCAGAGCCAGGGCAGGTGCTGCCCCATACTCAT
Source organism: Calotriton arnoldi (assembly GCA_963921515.1). Lineage (NCBI taxonomy): Eukaryota > Metazoa > Chordata > Amphibia > Caudata > Salamandridae > Calotriton > Calotriton arnoldi. The sequence goes on from CAWUFW010010653.1 coordinate 198,231, forward strand.
TCTGGATCTGTTTAAGCACAACTGGCAAACCAGCTAATGAAGGAGTACCATGTGGTCTGGTATATACTGCAGCAAAAACTGTACCCCAAGTGGTGCAGTCTTCTACAGGGAGAGGCAACCCTGTCTGCAAGCAAATTGTTAAAATCATGTATTTTTCCTGGGGTTCGGTATGGGGAAACACCGCTTCAAGATGACTTGCTTTTTTGTGCAATGCAGAAAGGAATCTCCTACCGTCTCATGGGAACCTTACCCATGACTGCATTTAGTGTTTGTTGGCTGATGCCCGGTATAGCCTACTGTGGTTTTGCAGCTGGAACAGTCTGCACAGGATTTAGTGTTAATGTTTGCATAACGAATTATGTCAAACAACTGTATATTGTCACTAAATGTTTATATAGTCTACTCAACTGTACTGCTGATAAATGATCGACATCAGGATGTGGTATATAACTGGCTAAGACTGGCCATGTTACTCCCTCATTGCTAAGGAGATCCCTATCTAATATTTTCTGTTGTGTGTGGTAGGGCGCCATCAAATTAATTTCTGTGTTCTTGGTATGTTAACGGTGTTTCTATTTCTTCAAATGGTGTGTAGTTCTTTGGAACTTCATCTTGTATGTTATTGTGAAATATCAGTGTTGTGTGGAATGTGACCCAAGAATAGAATATCTCTGTCCTGTATGCTTCATGAGCCTCAATTACGAAGGCCACATCTCCACCTGTGAGTGTGAGACCATGTTGTAGTCATTTCTGAGTAACCGCATATCTGCAGTTGTCAGCAATGTTAAGTGCTGCTGGGTTTTCTGTGTCAGACACAATTCTGAAATGAAATTCAGAGAAGGTAACACAATGAGAAAAACCTTTGAAAAGTTCAAGCTTGAATAACCTACAGCCAATACATAGGTGTTACTGTCATGAGTGTCACCTCTTATTATACTCATCACTGCTGTCATGCACGAATATCCTAATTGGTAGTATTTATTAGTGTGTTCTATCACATATAACTGATGACCTTCGAAATTGATGACCCAATATTATATGACCATGGTAACATAATGCTCTCGACAGATTCTATCTTTTATATGTGCTGTTTCAAAATGTTAAACAAGTGCCAGGGAAACCACAGGCACATGAGCACGTGCAAGCACTGTATTAATTATTCCTTCCTAAACCAAATACGTACTCCACATGCACACGTATAAGCAACAAGGCAACATGTAACAGCAGGAGTTCTACACGCATCTGTGCGCACGCGACCTTGGCTATTTAAACAGCACCGAGCAGAGGCCCTGTGCTTAGTCTCGTTGGACGGACGCTGCGCTTACCTGACTTCAGACAGCTCCGCGTTGCTCGAATTCTTCCGCCTCCACCTCCTTTGGATTCTTCACTGTGTCCCGTTGTTCATTGCCTCTTCAGCCTCCGGTTGGGCTGCTTATCAGCGTGTGTTTCCTGCTCTCGCCAACACAAGTTCCAGCTACCATGCAGTCTGGAAGAGAAGCTCAGGCTTTCCATTTACTGCGCAACCTGGAAAAGAAACACAAAGGAAAGTGGCTGTTAAACTTTCCGGTTGTTTACGTTTCAGGTGTTTGACTGCAAAATAGAGGTAACATTTATTTTTTCTATTAAGAATAGTGACAGAGCATTCTTAGGCAGCTCTTCTCATAGAGCAAAGACTATAATTACAGCCAAGACTTTTTGGTGAATAGACTTTCGGCAGGATTTTGCGTAGTGATCATAGAACAAATGACAAACCTCAACAGTTTTAAAACTAAAATTTTAAAACAGAAATGTGTGCTGCACTTAGTGTTTGTTAAACACTTTAAAACACAGAGAAGCTATTACTGTAGTGTTGAGCTTTTTATATGTTCGTTCTTGATATTGGACATTTTGTGTGTGTACAATTCATCTAGTTATCCTTCATCTGAAGAAGCACGCTGGAGTTACGGTGTGTTGGTTGTATTTAGCTTCGGTAAGTATATGTTCTGTAAAAGGCAATATTTAAGAATAGCAATGAAAAAGGTAGAGTAACAATGATAAGGAGTTCTTTATTTTGCAGCTCTTCCACTCATGCAATTCCTAATTCTTGTACTTCCCCAGACCAGTGATGATTTCTATTTGTGTTTGGTGATTCCTATAAGTATTTAGTATGTTACACATGAATCTAGCAAACCCTTGTTACATTTATTCTAGTGTTTTAAGGCATAAGTAACCAAGGTATTTCATTCCAGGTATTGGTGTAGCGCAACCTAATGAGGTCTATGAAGGTGCCAAGAATTTGAAAATTGGACTCTAAATTCACCGCAAACAGTACAGAGAACATTGGTCGTAAGCTTCCCGATATTTCTTTTTTCTCTCTACCCATTCCCCCCTTCCCCTTGAGAACTCACAAGCGGACAGTGTTTTCCTTCCATTGTCATCTTGTGATTTTCCATACGGATTCTGGAACTATCCTCACACCATTGGAACCACCTGGTAGTTCAGGTGAGTGGCATGACAGAAGGCTAAGCCACAACATTCAGTGTTCCTTTTGGGTGACGATTCCACCATGGATGCCTTGTTTCAAGACATAACACAAACTGCTCCTGATATTGTGCAATTAACAGCGGTAATTTGTAACATGCATGTAGAAATGCAACAACTAAAACAAGAGAATGCTGCCCTTCGGGAACAAATAGGAAAGGGTAGAGTTGACTTCACTCAATTGAGAGACACAACACCCAAAGAACATTGTCCTATATTAACTCCTCCTAAATTTGGTCCAAATACCTTTGCTTCGACACATTCCTCCACACACCCTGATCAAAATCTACAAGTAACGGTTGTTACACCTAATCCTGTACCTTTGGCCAGTCCAGAACGTTTCAACAGTGACAGTGCAAGATTTTCTGCATTCATGAGTCAATGCTACTTGCACTTTCTTTGCAAACCCCAAGTGTTTAGTACTGACATGGCAAAAGTCGCTTTTATAATTTCTTATCTGGGAGGTGTGGCTGCCAACTGGTGCATTTCGTTAATAGAATGATACGACCCCCTCCGGTATAATTATACAGCTTTTAAACAGGACATGGCTAAACTGTTTGCACATCATGTTTTTATCCACTCAAGTGATAACAAATTGCTAAACCTTCGTCAAGGGTTAAAGGACCTCATTACGTATATTACAACATTTAACCGTCTGATCACTGAAACAAAATAGCCAGAAGAAAAACACACTTCTTTATTTTATAGAGGACTCAGAGAATATCTAAAAGATTCTCTAGCTCATATAGTTAATCTTCCAGATGGCTGCACAGAACTCATAGATTTAGTGGTGAAATTGGACCATACATTAGGAGAACGCAGTAGTGAAAAACCTAGAGGTGATTCAAACATGGTGGTTTTAAAGATAGACAAGAAAGAGATGGATGATAAAACAAACGTTCATGAATAGGTGGTCTTAGAGGGCCGCTCTCATCAGAAAAAAAAAAGGCGTCGTTAAGGCAATCTGTGCCTCTATTGTGGTAAATCAGAGAGTGTCCAGTAAAACCAAAAAAGAAGAGAATCATAGCGGGTGTGGAAACATTGCAAGCAGAGCAGAGCAGGAAAACTAATGCTCTCAAAGAGATTAGATATAGTCCCTTTGAGAGATGATGAGCAAAAGATCTTGCAATATGTCACTAATGTGGTCAATAGTAACCCTGGGCGGAGTTCGCGTAGCTGCGCTACACAGAATTCTGCGAAGTTGTAAAAAAACTCTGTGAGCTACGTGGAGTTCCGCGAGCGGAGTTGCTTGTTCCGCCCGTTTGTGATGCGTTTTTGACATTCGGGAACGTGTATTGCGTGTTTGGGAATGCGTATTGCGTGCTCGGGGGTAATATCGTGCAAACTTCACCACGCGGTCGCCGATGAGTGTATATTTTTTTCTACTTTTTGTGTGTTTTTTGTGGGTTTTTGGCTGTTTTTCTATTACTTGCTTTTTAAATTTTTTTTACTTCCTTTCTTCCTACATTTTCTTTTCTGCCCCCCTGCCCCCCCTGAACCATGGTGAAGACACTGAAGAAGAGTAAGGGCCAGGGGAAGAGGACGAGCGAGAGCCGCGACCGCCTTCCTTGCGGAAGGCATCGATCGCAAGGGGTGCAGGCCTGGGCCTTGTTTTCCGAGGTGGAGGTGGCCACACTGGTTTTTTTTGTCCTGCGCCACCTCCCCTTAACCCTGGCAGCAGGCGGCAGGCTGGGGTCCAGGTACGGGCTCCGGGAGCGTCACCGGTGGTGGAAGAGGGTGTGCCGGGCAGTGTTTCACTACTCTGGGGTCCGGCGCACCCATAACCAACTGACGCACCGGTGGTCCGACATCCTGGACCGGGAGCAGGACCTGCTAGGTGTTGAGGTCCCGGGGCTTGGTGAGTAGCTAATTATAATACTATTGTGTTCTTCTGTTCTGTGTTATTGCAAATATTATTTTTTTCCCAAATAGATAGAATGCTGCTGCTGCTTACATGCAGGTAACTTACGTTTAAAAATCTTATATTATGTGATTGTTATTCTTCCAGACAGGTGCTCGGCACTACTAATCGTTCTTGTTTGCAACTTTGCGCTCGCTTGGGCTGGTTATGTAAGAGAGGCTAGAGAATTTAAGTTAGGTAATGCTGATAGAAAAGACTCCAGTCCTTTCCTTTGTCCTTTCAGGCTGTCCTGTCACTAAGATAGTGGTAGTAGTTAGTTAGTATTATTTGGTAATTTAAGGGCCTGCGTGAAGCGTCTTCTCACATGACTTCAGTCCTAGTAGAATCTTTTGCAGTTCGTAGTGTGAGTGAATAGCAACCAACCAATTTGGTGTATGCAATATGCATGCATCCATCTATGCATTTAAGAAGAATAAATGCAGACTTAGTAATTGGCCCGTCAAAGGGGGTTGGAGTTGAGACTGAGAGATGATTGCGAATGAGATCGGATCTTAGAAGCAAATATAGTTTTTTTATAATTCATTTCAAAGTCTGGAATAGGCAGGCTAGGTATGTTTAGGATTCAGGAATCGGAATGGAACTGTGGAATAATAAAGATAGGATGGTAAGCGACTGCGATACTAGTCTACTACTAGTCAATCTGATTTAGGATAGGTCAATGTTATTGCAATTGCCGTTTCCTGTCTAAAAATCTTTTTAGAGCGATTATTTAATATTTATTTATTTAACACAAATCATTTTTTGTCTCTTTAATTATGTCTTACATGATCGGCATCCAGGGGCAAGAAGAAGAAGACTGGGTCTGCTGAGGCAGGTGCGGGAGGCTGAGGGGCCTCCCAGGGGCAGCCGGAAGCGGCCTCAGGCGCAGATGGCTCTGCTAGCCCCAGTAAGTCCTCCTGGTGTTATATTAATATTTTCCTAACTTTTACCGCTCTATTATTTCCATTTCCTAATTTGAATTTTTCCCAAATCCTCTTCGATCTATCTGTTTCTAAATTCTTGTTTTTGCTCCATTACCTACTAACATTGTTTCTAGTGTCTGTTTTTTTTTCCACATCAAATCAAACTGTCTCTGACTCTGTATTAGTCTGTCTATAGCTTGCTTTCTTCTGGTTTTCCACTCAGCTTTCCCTCTCCCCTTATATATTTTGTGGATTGCCTAGTAGTGGTACTGTAAGACCCGGAGAACCCATTGGTCCTAGGCTACTACTAGTACTAGTAGTAAGGACTCCTTAATACTACTAGTACTAGTAGCACTAATCTGCTGTGCAGATTGCATGCCCAAGTAAGGTATTCTATGCAGGTTTTTTGAGATGAGAAGGCTTTCTTTTACTGTCTCATGCTCAATCAGTAAATGGTGGTCACTCACGTTGGACACCCAAAAGTGGTGTATTTTACTTTTTCTAATCCAGGCCTAGTACTTTTTTATTAGCAGCAGTTGATGGTGAACACTGAACAACTGATTACTGTGCGCCATGGCTGGAAGGAAGTATGAGGAGGAGGACGGCACCATTATTTTCTAACTAAGAGCAACCTCATGTCCGCCCAGTTGGCCACTCTTTCTTCTTTTCAAAAAATGAAATGCACCTATAGCTCTAGCCACTGAGTCCAGCCCTTTGGGTTGTCCTCTTCTTGAGAGGCTTTTCAAAAATTTCCACCAACAAAATGCCCAATCGGATATTTTGTTATTGTTTATAGGACATACTGTCTACTCTACTATAGTATCCGAATTGTAGATAGTGATGTGTGTGGTGTGTGTATTATTATGCATTTTCAATCTTGCTAATGAAAAAAATAAATAGGGGAGGCGTATATGGCATCTAAAAAATGTAAAATGTTTTTTCCAGGCATACCGACCACCAGTGCTGGGGCCAGCGGCGAGGACCATGCCACTCCAGAGGGAGCGGATGCCACAGCTGTAGGGGGTGAGCCAGCAGCAGTGGCGGGCGGTAGTAAGTCATATTCCTTACTTATTGAGAATGATGAATACACTCGCTGCATGGGTGTACACTCAGTACACTGTACTTCCGCTGAGAATAAGTTGTTGTGAACACTGAACAGTTGAAGAAGACACCCTTTACTTAACATTAGTATTAGCGGAAGTTGAGTAACTAATGGTCTATTCTATTCTATCTTTAACTCAGCAGAGAAAGTTTTATGACGAAGACAAAGAGTTAGACGACATGTAATATATGACTGGTAGAGAAGGATGCGTGGGTGAAGGAAGGGGCCCCGGGATGCATATAGGTGGCTGATAGGATTCATGGGTGGTTGAAGGATGGGTGAAAGGTGAAAGAAAGCAGAAAGGATGCCTGCCTGGGTGGGTGAA